>JAOSBN010000179.1:3022103-3079174 GCA_027563595.1 Erythroxylum suave | reverse complement strand
CTAGAAATAGGTGTTTAAGTTAAAAGCTAACTTATGATCTATTAAACTTTAGGTGAGTATTTAAGATTTCATGAAAACCTCAAGGATTAATTCATATATTGTGCCTATCACAAAAATAAGGAAGTTTACTTGGTAAGACATTTGTAGTACTATTTACGTTTTCTACAATAATCTGTGCATATGAAGGCAGAGATGGGTACTAAATACAAACTTCAAAAACAAGATCAACTTCCAAATCTTGAGCCCCATTTCTCTATGAATATCAACTGATTTTGTTATTTATTCTCATATTTCATTGGCAAAGAAATCTCCTGAAGCCTCCAGTTTCAAGAATAACAGTACTTTTGTAAGCCATTATATCCTAAATTAGGCCATTCAAGAATACTAAAATGCAAAAAAAAAGCAAAATAGTACAATTGGCAAGGCCAAGGTAAAGATGGAATTGTAAAACTTTACAGTAATTGATGACTAAAAATGAAGGGTAAAGAAAAGAAAAATCGTAGTAGGCGATGATCAGTTGGGATAGAGCTCTGAACAACAATACCTTCTTGTTGTCCAATCCAGCATCCTCAAAAGCTGAGAAAGCATCAGCAGAGAGTACTTCGGCCCACTGCAATTATAATTTTCTCGCTTTAGAATGAAAAAGATAAATAATTAATGAAAAATAGGACAAGACATCAAGAACTGGAAGAATGCAAAAGATGGCCTTGTTTTCCTCCTTAAATTGAACAATGACAATGGGTTACAGAAATGTGAAGCCAACTGAATTGAGTACGTTAGGGCTGTTAGATGCTCAGGTGACAAGCCTAAACTATGGATGGAGAAAAACAACTGAGACAGCTAGATTCTTTGAACCGATAATTGAAGTTAACATTCCAGGAAAACAACTGAGGTATAGAAAAGGCTGGATCAATAGATAATGCATACCTTGTAACTGTAATATCCAGCAGCATATCCCCCTAACATTCAAGAAGTACTAATCAATTATAGTGGAAACATAACAATTTAAGTGAAATAATAATTAGAAATACAGAAGTTGGCAGCAAAGCGGACCTGCAAAAATATGACTGAAACTGCAAAGAAATCTATCCTCTGGAGCGGAGGGATAATTTGAGTCCATTGGGAGACCCTTCGATCAACCTCATAGATGGATTCTGATCCGCCTAGTATATACTTGGAGTGCAGCTCCAAATCCACGCTGGCAAGTTTTAACTGAAACTTAATGGTAATTTTACCGATTTTAAGTTGCATCTGGAACTAAATAATAATATAGGGGTGTTTCAGTAAGATGAAGTGTGAATACTTAGATATACGATCAACTACTATCAAAACAGCTTCCATCCTTCAGATTTTGGAAGGCCAGTAGTGAAGTCCATTGAAATGTCATCACAAACTACCTCAGGAATCTCTAATGGCTGCAGCAATCCTGCTGGAGATAGAGCGGAATTTTGGCAAGTGTCACACTGCCTAACAAAGTCCTGGATCTGTTTCTTCGTGCCAATCCAGTACAAATTTGTAGCAATTCTCCTATAAGTACGTAAATAACCTGAGTGGCCGCCTCACAGATGTGGTGAGTAATGCTGTGCGTAGTAATGCTGTGGAGTAATGCTAAAGTTAGTACCAAGTTTGTACCAAAAAGCATCGCTGATTCTGGAGTTTGTAATTTGAATAATAAAATAACTGCACAACTCGTGCAGCTGTGTGATATTTGTTTGTTCATGTGTTCCACGTATGCCGCTATACAGTGAAATTCACAGATACACAACATAATCTTCATAAAGTCAAAAGCAGCTACGTGCAAATAATACTATAATTCTTACCTGAACTTCTTCAATTGCAGCTCGTAGCTCGGGAGTGTCCTTAACGGCTTTAAGATGATTGATCATTCCCCAAACGACAGTCAACTTATACACAAGCTTCATCAATGGCTCCACAAGCTTTGGCAATGTCGGCTCAACTGTCTTCTCCAACTCGTTCAGATCACTCTCCTACAACAACAAACACCTATGGAATATAGTACCAATACATCCAGTCTCAAATATCCATACGAAGGAATTAAACAAAAACTTCCATCGAAATAATCGAAAACTCAGAAACATCAATATGATATGCAGAAAGATCACAACTTTCCCATCAAAGGAACCGATTTCCATCAACATAATCATCAAACGAACAAAACAAACCAAACCAAGATATGAAAAACAACGAGGAAAGAGTCGAAAACAACATACAAGCTTCTTACGAAGAGCACGGACTCCAGGTCGAACATGCTTGGCTTCAACCACAACAAAGGGAGGAAATTCAAGGTCTTGCAAGGGAGGATTAACCTCAAGGCTATTATCAACAGTAGAAGAAACCATGGAAGGTGCAGCGAGAGAAGACAAGCAAGGAGAGAAAGTGTGAATGCAAGGCAGAGACCGAGAGAGGAACTGATCCGCCATGTGCTCGCACGCAGAATGAGAAAGAAGGGTATCCACAAGGACAGGGATGGGATTTCGGGAAATGACTGGGGACAAAATGGGAACGAGGAGTGCACCAAAAGGCATCATTTTAATTAGTTTAATCATTGTTATAATTATTACAATTAATATTTTAGTTATTAACTATCTTTAAATGACTTGAGAATGAGGTTAAAAATTATTATTACAAGAAATTATTCAAATAATAAGAAATAACTTTAAATTTTTAAATATTAAAGTCATAAATTGTAAATTTTATTAAAATTTTAATACTTATTAAAAAAATTTAATATAGACTTCAATTATTTAAATTAATTTTTAAGTTATTAATTTATCAAACAATTTATTAAAAAATAAACCAAAAATAGCATTTCCTGGAATTATCATATCTAGTGTTAAGGTTATTGGAAAAATTAGCACACCAATCAGAAAAAAAAAAAAAGTAAATATAACTTAACCCTTTTAGATATGGAGAACAAGTTTATTGTTTCACTTAGCCTCAGTTCATCTGTTTATATTTACATCTTACGAAAGATACAAAGTAAAATCTTGATTCATATTCATAATTACTTCTGGATTTGCCTTTTCTTGTGTTGAAATCCCACGATCAGTGGATTGAAGAACTCATCTCTCTCTGCTTCCCTGTTCCAACACACAAAAGTTGAAAAAAAATCATCAACCGCAGCTATAAAATGAAGCCTAAAAATGGTTGACATTAATCTCCAAGTTTCATGGAATAGGATGCAACACAAATTCAGGATTTCCGAACACTTGAATAGTTCCTGTGCTCTAAAGAAGGGACATTTATACACATTCCTGTGGCAGATAAGAGAGTTCTGAAAGCAAGAATATACTAACAAACATCCTGTAAGATCAAACAGCAAAATGTTACCTCAGGAATAAATTCCTAGAATTATTGATCAAAAACCTTTTAGTCTGTTTAAGAAATGAGTTTTAGCCGTCCTGAAAACGTAAAATTTATAATCACAGTCACCTTCATAAACATATTGTTTCGGCTATAGCAGGTTTTGATCCTTGAATATGCTGCAACAGTACTAATACCTTTCGTGTACCTGAAGCAGAGACCTTTTGGTGCTCAGTTTTTGTACTTCATAGTTTCTTTGTCAAACCCAATTGTTGGAAACTGCTTGGCATACTCTTCGACATTGTGGCGGAGTTTTGCAATCTCGGATTGGAAGTGAGGTGATTGCATAGAAGCCACAAAGTCTTTCAGTTTAGTGCCTGGTTCATAGAAGTTAATACAACCCTCAGGTTAGCATAGATCATAGCTAACAACTACAATCAATCACACCAATATCCAAGTAAAATGAGAGCTGCCATAATGCATAAAGTTCTGAAGAATGAATCTTAAGTTAGCCAAGTCAGCGAGACCAACCTTTGGTTTCAGTCTTAATCTTCACAGCCAACTTCACAGCAGCATCAAAGTATTCTGCCACCTTTGCAAAGTCCTCCTCCACAAACCCCCTAGAAGTAAGAGCAGGAGTTCCTGAAAATCGATGAGTTACATCAATAAAACTCAGAAAATATAGTTAAAGAGTGAATATGCTGCAGACAGTAATCCTTTACCCATCCTGATGCCTCCAGGAACCATGGCAGATACATCTCCAGGAACAGTGTTTTTGTTTGCAGCAATATGAACAGCTTCGAGCACCTTCTCAACTCGGGACCCGTCAATGCCCTGTGGAAAGAAAATAATTGGTGACTGAACCATTTACCTTTAATTACTAGAATAAATAAAACTGACATAGGTGAGATGAAAAGAATATATCAGATCTGCTGGAACACATACAACTGCTTAAGCAATATCTTCCCACTTGACTCAATGCTCAAACAATGTCTTTCAAGTGCTAAAACTACAGAAAAGATATTCCAGCTACCTTGTTCTTCAAATTCACCAAAACTAAATGGTTCTCAGTTCCGCCTGAAACAAGTTCATAGCCATTCCCAACTAAAGTCTGCAAAAATTAACACAAACTTGATCGATCAAAACAGTGAAAGAAATATTGAGTTTCACGCTGATGAATTATGTAAAATCATTCAAACTTCTCAATAGTGTGAATAAGCAGGAATATGTGGTCATGTGTTGTAAAATTAGCTTCTTTTTGTTAGACACCTTCGCAAATTTTGCGCAATTACTGAGAACTTGCTCTTGATAGGCCTTGTACTCTGGAGTGGTGGCCTGCAAGAATAGGATAGGAACATGTAAATAGAAGATTGAAATAGAAGACAACAGTAACAGTGATATGCTGTACACAATTCATGATGTGCATTAAAGAAGGATAGAGATGGAGAACATGGTTCCAAAGGGTTTGCTCTTACTTTGCCATTAAAAAACCATAGCAATGAACAGGAGAAAGGGAGTATCTTATACGATTATTCACCTGTTTCAATGCAACTGCCAAACCAGAAATTGTGTGATTGTGTGGTCCACCTTGAAGTCCAGGAAAAACAGATTGATTTATCTTATCTTCATAATCGTAAAAAACCTATTATAAAACCAAGAGAACTCGTGTCAGTTACATATAACATCAGAAAATTGAGCATAAATGAATCAGAAGAAGATGGAAGAGTTTGCTATGTCCATATATAGTTATGCAATTGAAATTTCATTCCGAAAAGATACCTCCTGGCCTTGTTTGTTAATCGCTTTAACCCCTTTTCTATAGAATATCATGGCTCCACGAGGACCACGGAGTGACTTGTGGGTAGTGGTGGTTACTATGTCAGCATACTCAAAGGGTGATGGAATAACATCAGCTGCAACCAACCCACTAATGTGTGCCATATCTGCCAACATTATTGCTTTTTGTTTGTCACAGACCTGATAAACATTAAATGGAATAACTAAGAGGCATCAACCACATAAGATCAGAATAAGAGGAAAAAGATAGATGATGTCTGAGTAGAATACCTTGCGAATACGTGCATAATCATACAGACGTGCATAAGCACTAGCACCAGCAATTATAATCTTCGGTCGGAAAAGAGTGGCACTTTTTTCAAGCTGCATTTTGTTGCCGTTCATGTCAGAAGTTCCTTTCCATTGAACATTCAAAAAATATGAATATGAACACAATTCTGAGTGGCACGAGGATGAATAGGCTCTATGCTGTGTAATTCAGCAGTTATAGGCAATGTAGCCGTGTTTACAACAATGTGTTTATGATTTGTTTGAGTAAGAAGTTTAGAACTGAGGGATGAGATTGTTAAAGCACGAAGCAAAATAATTATTTTATGAGTCTGGTATATGTACCTACTGTTTCAAGTGCTCAGAATTAGTTATAGATGGAAAATCATTTCAAGACAAAAAGCTACCACCAAAGTATAATATCCTATTAAATTTACAGCAATATAATTCCATATTAAACTATCTGCTAATAGGAAAAATGATTATATTAGATTGGGAAATCATATTACTGGCACTAGAAGTGCATTATATTAGACTGGGAAATCATATTACTGGCACTAGAAATGCACTACCTGATCATAGTCAATATAACCAGTGCTCTCGTCCAATCGGTACGGCATAGTCTCAAAAAAAATCGAAACTGCAGATATCTTCTTTGTGTCTGTCTGTAGAATAGAAAAGGCCACACAAGTTACATATTACTTCTCAAGTAATCAGAAAGTAGCGTGGCAGTTAGTGATACAAATCGATATTTAGAAAGTGTCAACACATTCACTGGTCACAACATCACAAATCTGTACAGGTATGTTAATCCTAACTTGAGAGGCAAAAGTATAGCCCAGAGCATCAAGACAAGAACTCAAAGCGTAAATAAAATGTGCTAAATGCAACAAGAGAAGTCAAAAAGAAAAACAGCCCAGCAAAGCAGAGAATTAATAGTTAGACACAGTAGTGATGTACATACACAGGTAAAAAAGAAAACTGTATGGAGGTCAGTCACCTGATAGCCATGAGAAAGGTGCCCGCCATGTGGAAGATCAAGTGCCATGATTCTCTCATGTGGCTTTAGCAAAGCAGTGTACACTTGGAAGTTAGCTGGAGATCCAGATAAAGACTGTACATTGACTGCAACATAAAAGGATTAAATCATTATTCTCAGAAGCTGCCAAGACATATCATACAGACACTCAGCTCGCAGTCATTCCTTACTTCAACATGGAAAACAGCCTTCTTTCCATACATTGTAGTAATAAACAGCAGTTCAGAAAATGAACTTGACAAAAGAAAAAGATAAAGATGATACAGAAGAAAACATCAGCTAGGATTTCTGTTTTTCTTTGAAAAGTGCTGGGATTTCTGTTTCCAAACATAAATGAGATGATTACCTCCCCATTTTGCAGGATCCAATCGAAATGCTTCCAATGCACGCTTCTGACACAAAGATTCTGCCATGTCAATGTACCTGAAAATTAAAGTCCACAATTCTCAGCACAATGAGCAATCATATGGAAGTTACAAGAACCAAATATGCAGGTTTGGTCCATAAGAGAACACTAAAAAATGGCATTGTCAGTTGTCAGTCAATTATTACTATATGCTCATGGGAAAGAATAACTAGAGACTAATAATGGCAAAAATACTCGTTGCCTCCATAGTATCTAGCACCAGGGTATCCTTCGCTGTATTTGTTCGTCATGACTGATCCAACAGCTTGCATGACTGAGACAGACGTGAAGTTCTCAGAGGGTATAAGTTCAAGCCCCTTCAAATTTTTAAAAAAAGACATTAGACATCATATCTGAATTAACGAGTGGCTGTAACATTCAATATTTAACAATTCACATTAACCTTTAATACACACATCTTGAACAAATGTAATGTTGAGTATGAATTTTATTTTTGATGTTATCCATGTTAGATATTTTAGTTGTGATTATAACAAGGATCATATTGGGATGTTCCCATATATAGGAGGAATCACATAGCATAAGATTTAAAGTAATATGTAAGAAAATGATAATGAAAGGTCACACCAGTTAAACTCATCAGGTATGTCCTTTTATTATCATAAGAAAACCTAATTAAGCAGGGTCAAGTAGTTAGGATGACATTCCTATTAATAGCAAACCATAGAAAAGCCAATAAGAACTTTGAAGACCTAAATGCACCAAAGATCAAACATTTGATATCTTCTTTGGACATCTACTGGAAATTTACATGAAATATCACTCCAATCAACTACTTAGTTACTATTTTTATTATATTTATGCATAGTTGGTATAATTATATATAACAGAGAAAAATAGAGAAGGATAGAAAGAATCACAGAGAGGTACGGTTACATACCTTCCATTGACGTGCTTTCTCAAGCTCAATAATGTCAGCAATCTCAGGATCCACTGCCTCCAACGGTGCATTAAGCTGCTTAGGCCACTGCAAGTGAAAAACCAATCAGCAATCAGATTAACTCTAGTTTTATAATGGAAAAATTAAAGAAAGCAAAAAGGTGGTCACTGGGATAAGCGTCAACTAATGAAACAAGAAAAAGAGATTCTCTGTGATATTGAAGGGCGGATCTTAATTTATATAAGTTAATAACTTGGATTTGTGATAATTTATTAAAAAAACGTATGCTTATGATAAGGAGGATACGTCACAGAAAATCTCTTAATTTTTATTAATAACGTAAATAAGAGAGAGGATGAATTATATAAGCTTACCGAAACCCCAGATTTCTCCTTCTCGTACACTGCTTCATCAGGCAAGGAAGACTGCAAAAACGATACAACAAACTTAAAAGCAATAACTATAAAAACCCCTTTCCAGTAAATAGTTTTTCTTACTTTGGCACATTAAAACGAAAAGAAATGTAAAGAAAAAATGCAAACTTTTAATAGTCGGAAACGAAAACAATACTCAACAGACTCATAAAACAGAAAGACACAAAAGGCAAAGGCAAAGAACCTTGTAATAGAGAGAGGTGGCGCGGAAAAGGGGCCGAGCGGGCAAGTCGAAGGAAGAGGAGAGACGACGAAGCGCCATTGCCATTGCCATTTGTGGCCTCTAACACTGGCTGAGATTACCACTCCGTCTATAGAGAGTAAAGAGGATGGGATTTTGGTGGCTGAAGAAATTTTTTGATTTTCAGTTTATGTCCACGTCAGACGTTGGCGATGTGGCGCTATCCCATACCACCTTGTCCCTGCATTCTTACAGTTTGGTCTTGTAGGGCCCGCCATAGTTCTACCAACCAACAATTATCAAATCTCCTATTCTAATTGGGCATATTAATCTATCATGTTGCACTAAATCTTATCCATATATTTATATCAACCTAATATAAATATATAGATAGGATTTAACGGAACAAATTAGAATTTAGAGTAGAGTTACTGAATAAGAGGGTTTAATATGCATTCTAAATATATATACATAAAAAAAGGGAAGAAGAGTCAAAATGATGAATTAGTAAAATAATATATAGTCTAGATTAAAATGTTTATTATTGAAATTTTTAAAATTATATACACCTTAAATTCATCATCAATAATATTAATATCAAAACTACACAATAATATGTTTCAAAAAAACTACACAATAATATCAAAATTATACAAAATTTTTAAAAATATTAAAATTGTTAAATTATATATTTAATATAACTTGATATGATTGTGTTCACCTTAAATTCATTACTAATAATTTAAATTTGATAGAATTATAATTTTTCAATAAAACCAGCCGAGAAAGGGCTATCCACAGCTCCACATTTCTTAGCCACAGATTTTTTCTAACCTGATAGGATATTACAGTTGTATTATATGGCCATGGAAAATTATGAAACGGCGTCATTTTTGTCTAACTTTTATTTAATTATTTTGTTATAATTTTATCTTGCATCTTTTTATTGAAAAAGCTTTGGGATTTGTTGACAGAGAATTGGGCCACGATATATACCATATGATCAGTGAGCCCAAGATAAGTTTCCGTTGCTGGGTGTCATTGGCATTTTTTGGGCTAAAAGGGGTTGAGCCTAAAATAACATGCAATGCGCCCAAGTTATCCGATTCTTTTAAAATTAAAATCAAAACCATATTAATTTATTAAAATTTTAAATTTAATCTGTTTAACTTTAGACTAAATTTTAAAAAAAATATAATCCTTATTACGGGATCCTCTATCTAATCTTGTCTAATTTTACTCCTTTTAACTTCATCCAATTAATAAAATATCGTTATTTCTATTTAAATTTTAAGCGAGCGAGTCACTTTTGTAGGTATTTCGCGTGAGTTTTTTTTATTTTTATTATTTTAATCATTTTAATTTTAAATATTTTATCAATATTTTAATAAAAATTAATTTTATTTTGATTTTAATTTTAATTTTTAATTATGTTATTTTTATAAAAAAATTTAAATTAAAATGATAAAAATGGAAAAACAAAAACAAATTTTGTGCCGTGGGTTTAGTGACTAATTTTTTATTATCTTACTTTTAAATTATTAAATAAATTTAAAAAACATAAAAATAAAAAACAAAACAAGTTTTATGTCACGTGCGTGACTCAACGCCAGTAACAAATTTTTTAATTTTTAATTATTTTAATTTTAATTTTTTTTAAAATTTGAAGATAAAAATTTAAATTTTGAAAATTTATTATTTTATTAAAATTGTTTAATTAATTCATAAATTATAGAAAATATTAAATTAAATTTAAAAATTGATTAATGTTATATTATTATATTAACAAAAAATCAATTTTTTATTCTATATTATTATTTTAATTTGAAATTTGTAAATAAATTTCAATTTTAAAAATTGTGTCTCAAGTTTAAAAATACATTTTTTTATTTTTATTTTGAAATAAAATTTATAAGATAAAAAATTTAAAATTTGATTAATTTATTAAAATTATTTAATTAATTTATAAATTATAGAAAAAATATCAAATTAAATTAAAAATTATTATTATTATATTACCAAAAATTCAAATTTTTTATTAGTATTTTTAAATAAAATAAAATTTTAAAAATTTGGTGACATTTTATTTTTGTTTTTATTTTTATTTTTAAATAAAATTTATAAGATAAAAATTTTTAATTTATTAATTTATTAAAATTGTTTAATTTAATTTATAAGTTATAGAAAAATATTAAATTAAATTTAAAATTTGATCAATTTTATTTTTTTATTATTATTATATTAGCCCACGTGTATTTTAATACAATAATAAATATCTTATATATTTATGATAAAGTTTTTTCTATATAAATATAAATAAATTATGTAATATATTATAAATATGGAATAATTTATTTTAATTTCAACAAATTATTTTAATTAATTTATCTATAAATTTTGATTAATTAATATATAAGTCTGATTAGTTAAGCTATATTAATCACTAACCTGTTTGTTTTGTAAGCTCCTAGCTATTTCTTTACTTAATCTTAGCTTAAAGGAAGCGTGGCTTCATTTACATAATATGATATTTTTAGTGACAAAATCTTTTGTGTTTGAGATTGATAAAGCTAATATTTGGCAATCAACTGATTACATTAGCCATTAGTTAATTCTATCAGTGATTAATTGATAATTGATTATATCAGCGGATAACATTAATTGTTTATTAAAGTTGTTTGGTAAAATTAATTGTTTATGTATAAATAATTTTTTTAAATTTAATTTAATATTTTTATAAATTAATTAAATGATTTATTACCAATTTTTAAATTTAATTTTTTATCATAAAATTTTTATTTAAAAATTAAAATAATTATAAAAATGAAAATATGTGTCACAGGTGTGGCAATCAAAATAAATTTAATTATTTTGTTTTTTATTTGTTATCATTTTTATTTTAATTTTTTATAAAATTAATAGTAACATAATTAAAATTCAAATTCAAATTTAAGCTAATTTTTTATTAAACTAATAAGTATAATTAGAATTAAAATGACTAAAAAAAAACTCACTCACAAGTGTGAGTTAGTGTGGATGTAAGTCACGGGTCATCCAAGTGTAAGTTAAGTCATAACTTAACTTGCACAACGACAACGTTATTTTAATCGGGCAGAGTTAGTCAAAGTAACGTGAAGGTTTAGATTCTTTATTATATATTCACATTAATATTATGCATAAATATAAATAAAAAATAAAGGTAATCTTCCATCAATTAGAAGAAATACTACTTATTTTTTAATTTTTTTAATTATACAATTCAATTGAATGTTGTTATTATTGTTTTATTCTTTAAAAAATTTTAAATAAATTATTAATATTTTAATATTCATAAGTCAACACTTATTATTAAAATTTATTCACAAAATTTCTTTCATAAAAAGAAGATTAAAATTTCATTATCTTTCATGTGATAATATTAAGAATTTATTGATAATGAAAAATAAGAAATATGTTAGTAAATTTCAATATATCAATGTCAATTCTATATGTATTTCAAAGTATTATCGTATATTTTGTCTTTGTCTACGAGCCAATCATAAAAACAAAGTCACACAACAAGTTGATACTTTGCAGGACAAGCTCCGTTTTAAGTGAGACTGCTTCAGTAATGTGACGATCGGGTCGTCCTGACACTCTGTAGTTGAGCAAAATAAATGGCTGTTGGGCTACAACTAGGCTTGGCCATATCATCGATGTCCTTGGTCACAAAATAATAGTTTTATTTTATTTTTAAAAATAATAATTTTTATTTTAAAATTTTATAAATAGAAACAACATTGATTTGCAAAGGGGGATTAAAATTGATAGGTTTCAGAGCAATTTTAAAATCGAGTTCTGTTTAAATTTTAATTAATTTCAACTTGATTTGTTGATTTTAAATTAAATCAATTAGAACCGAAATAAACTTAATTTATCAAATGTAATTACATCATTTTCAATATTTTAATTACAAATTACACTAATACTAAGGCGTTATAAATTACAAAGTAGGTATTAATCAATTACCCCATCAAACTCGTACTAGTTAATAATGAAAATAATTTATTCAAAATATATTCTTAATTTTTATATAATTTATTTAATGTAAGTTTAAAAAGTAATATAAACTCTCTCATCCTAAAAATAAATGTGTATATCATTCCAATCCTCAAATCTTACCTTTACAATAACAACAACAACAACATCCAGCATAAATTCCGCTTCTCAGAGATCTAGTTACACAGCCTTTTCTCTAATTAGTAGAGAGTTTATTTCTAAATGATCCATATGAAGTAGAAAAAAAGAAAGAAATAAATAAATATATAATTAAAAAATAAATAAATCGTAGTAATTAAAATTATAACTAAAATAATAAAAATAAATAAATACAATATATATATATAATAAAATGGCTGAAAAAATGAAATTTTAAAAAATGCATAAGTAAATAATAATAACGATATATAATAGAATAGAATAAAATAAAAATAATAACTAAAAAGATAAATATATATCTAATACTGATATTCATAATAACACAGATAATCATGAACTTAATAATAATAAGAAAATAAATATTATTCTTATTATTATTATTATTATTAGTGATAGTAGTCCGCAAACCTCACCTTTAAGGTATGAATTTAGGTCCTCAACCACTCGAGCCAACTGTAAAGGTAATTTCAGTGGACGCATTGAAATTATTAAGATGTCGTAGTGTTTCATATCAGAAAACTATGAATACAAAGGTATTATTGAAGCTAATGTTTCATATATGAGTTATATGAACTCGGAACAATCCAAAGTTCCAATGTAACCTTTCATTAACATATCCCTAATAGGATGATATCTCATAATCATTATTAAAAATGAGAAATTTAGTAAATGTTTATAGGTTTGAAATCACAATTATTTTATACAACATTTAGCTTTTTTAATGCTAATTTTAAAGTTCAGAATTCGTTTAAATTATTTTAAAATAATATTATTTTAGTTAAATTTTTTATTTTTAATCAAAATAACGTTATATTAAAAATGAGTCGAATAATTCAAATTATTGGCATTAAGTTTTGGACTGATTTATAAACTTGAATTATATCATAAAATCAGTTGATTGTTTGTTTCTTTAAATTGTACCAAATAGAAAGTATCATATTTTTTTTTACCGTTGTAGAAATTACCGTGCCTAAGTTTTACTAAGAGTTATAAGGAGTGTGTGTGTGCTGAGCTTTATATGGCTAGGCAAGGCATTATAGCATGCAAGTAGCTATAAATACATTGAATCCAATGTCAAGTAAAGAGGGCACATACAACGGTAGATTAAATTCACCTTGTCGTGTGTAGGCCATAAAACCTACGTAGAGCAATGAATCGAATCAAATCAATGAGCCTACGGAACGTTAAACACAGTCCTTCCCAACAAGACAAAAGAAAAGCTGGTCTGCAAGGTGACTAAAAGGGATTTTAAAATTAGTTGCAATTCAAATATGAATTTAATAAATTTTAAGTATTTTTAATTTTAAATCAATTAATTATGATGTGCTTTTTAAATTAAAATTATATTGATGTAAAATTAAGTAATTTAATTTAATGTGATTGATTTAACACTTAGAATTGAAGTTAAATATTAAGAAGACGTTGATGATTGAAACAATAGGTCATAAGTAAAACAAAATTAGCGGATTAGATGGTTGCCTTAAACTTGTGAATGAAGGTTTTAGAATTGGATGATGGTGACTTTCAAACGAAGTTAAGAACTTTCAAGTTTTGGCCACCAAAGAAGGCAAAGGATAAGTTTTCAACCCTCTTAATCATGTTCGTCTAATCGTCTCTTACTTTTCTAATTATGTGTTAAGAATTGGATTGAAACCAATACTTTAAAAATCAAACTGAAAGTTAAACCGGTAAGATAAAAAGATTAAAGTTTGAAAGATTCAACCAATATTAAACTGTTATAAATTCGGTTAAAGATTAAATAAAATTAAATAATTTAAAAAAGATCGAAGAAGATTATCTTTATCCCTCAAAAAATTTAAAGATTAGCTAAAAAAGGAAATTGTTAAATAAAAATTAATAAGTTTATTTTGATTTATAAAAACTCATTAGTTTACAAAAATTAATTAATTAATAAACAATCTGATCAAATTTTAATAACAAAGATTATTAAACTCAATCAAAAAATTTTGAAAATTGAATTAAATTTTGACCGGTTTAAAATTTCACTATTAAATTGACTAAACCGATTTGATTTCTAAATATTGATTAATATTAGAATTGGACTTGAGTCAGCTATTGCTAAAATGACTAGAACTAATCATTTTGATACTTGACTCTTACTATTTATAAATTCTTTAACATTTTCATGTTTAGTTAATGTAAGATATTCTGATACTCCCCTTCAAGTGCCACTGAAACTGAGCATCTAGTTGTCACTTGAAATAAGCACAATGATAATTGAACCGGATCACTGTGACTGTACATCTAGACGGACAATCATCATCGCTGATACCATATTAAAATTTTTAATATGCAGAATATAGAGTTAACTAACAACTAGCTTAAGTTAACTATAATCAAAATATCCGAAACTAGTCATTTAAATAATTGATTTTTATTATTTATAAAACTTTTAATATTTTTCTATTTAATTATTATGAGATACTTCAACAGTTAAAGCTGTGAAAAAAAAATAATGGGAATAAAGGTAACATTAGATATTTTAATCTAATAAAATGTTTGTTTTTTCGGATTAAAAAAAAAAAGGGATTTCAGAAGAGAAAAGGAAAAAGATAAACAAAGAGATAGCGATGCAGACACAGAATCTTAAAGAGTAACATGTCTATGCAGTACAAAGCTCCTATCTCTTGTCACACAAATCCATGAAGAAACACGACAATAACCCTAGTCCCCACAAATTTGGATGGGTATGGCTGCTCAAATATCACATGTTCCGTCCCTGTCCTGCCCAGAAATTTCCAGGTTGTCACTCAATTGTCAAGACATCAGAAATCACAAGGCACAAAGTTTTTAAGGTTAAAGAAACCCCATACTCGTAATTTAATTAGTTTCCATAAAGATTAATTTTAGAATTATTAAAAACAATCTTAATTTTTTTTAATTTTCATAAAATACGATAAGAATGAACGAAAAATAAAGAATACATGTATATTAATTAAATGTTACCAACATAACAACTCAATTTAGCTATTAAAATTGATTATAATCAATTCAACTAGAATAAAATTAAGAATTTTTATGGTTGAATTTAGTTGTTATTTTAATAATATTTGATTGATATATATATAAATTATTCGTTATTTCTATTTTTTAACGCAAGTCCAGTAAAAATTCTAGAAAATTTTATAAATTATTTCAATTAAATTAATTTTGAATACTGCAAAAAAATATTAAAAAATATTTTTTAAACTAGAGTTAAGTTGAATAGTGCAAATTACTATTTATTCTAAAATAAAAAGCGCTTTTAACTTTTTAATTTTAATAACTATGTGTTACTCATTATTTTGATGATTTACATATATTCTCTAAGATTTTAATTTATTGATTAAATAAATATATCACATCACAAGGCCAAAACCATTGGCCTGGTGGTTCATGTCGTCTCACTTCACCCTCCCACTCGAATTCTAATTCTAATGTTGCTTTTATCCGAGGCTAGCCAAATTAATAGTCAATTTTGTCATTATCTGTAAGACCCGCCTCCACATGTGCCATGTCTTTTTCTGGTTGAGGTGGTCTTTCTGAAGGCCGCAAGAGTGATCGTATCGGTGAAGTAGGAGAGTACGGGTTAAAAGATCAAGCTGTTGGAATTTTCTTAATTATATTCTTTTGATTGAATTTGTTATATATGGCTTATTTAATATAGAGTATTTGGTTGATATGATTTACAGATTGTTATGTCAATCTAAAGATTTGCTCTGTGTGTATCTAAATGATAACTGCGAATTTCTCCGTTAAAAAATAGTTGGTATTTTAGAAATTATATTTAAATATTTTTCATAATTAATCTTTTCAATACTTTATAATTAATAATTAAATAAACTTCAATATACAAGTTTAGTTGATCAAACCAAACTTCATTGGAATATCTCCTCCTCCATATTACTAACGTAGTTGTCAAGTATTTATTTTTATGCAACTACTACCTTTATTTTTCTTCAAAACGTTGAGAGCCTAGCTGTTTAATCAACTAATGAAATGATTGGCAGAGATTCTATCTGACCTAAATCTCTACTTTACCAAATCGATCTAGATATTCATTTTAACTATATATTTTATTTGATAATCATGTATGTATTATATATAAAAATAATCATGTATGTATTACATATAAAAATAGTATATTAAACTGCTTGAGTATTCAGATAAACGAAAATTTTACACATTATTTTGATTTTGCATATACTTTAAGGAAGCTTTTAATTTCCAAGATCAACGATGAATGCTTAGTTAACATCCAACTAATGATTAAAAAACTAACAAGTTCGACCAGTTTAATTATAAAAATATTAAATTATTCAATTTTTAGTTTGAATTTCAACATTTTGATTCGTTTTATTTTAATAACTCTTCTTGTTAAAAATTGATTAATTTATTAATTACTTGATCAATTTTCGTAAATTACTAAGTTATTATAAACTAAACTAAATCAATTAATTTTTATTTGACAATCTTTTTTAATCATATTTTAATTTCTTTAATTTTATTCCATCATTAGTTGATTTTATGATGATCTAATATCAGTTTCAGCTTTTAAACTTTAAATCTCTTATCTTACTAGTTTAAATTCCAGTCGAGTATAATAACATAAAAAAAGTTGTCATATTTTTTCAAAATCCAAGCATATCAAATACTGATTTAAAATTGAGATAAGTTACTAATTGATATACTTTAGTTTGAATAATTCATTAACAAATTATTTTTCTTTAGATATAAAGTACTTGAAAAAAGTGGCTTGTTTTGTTCTCTTCTCTCACATATATTATTGTCGACACAAACTGGCATACACTGTGCAAGCCTCCGATCTGTAAACTTATATATATCAAACCTGATCGCCATAAACCGCCAGCTTTGGTGTGTTCCCATGGACAGAGATCCTATTCACCGGCGATCCTTGTATCTCCCAGGATGCCTGATGTCTCCTACGTGCCTACCCGTACGCGAAGAGATTGAGTACTCTCGTATTCACTGTTGTAGTGGAAGTAACAACAGAAGCACTAGCAGAAGAACTCGGAGATGGCGAAATTTCATAAGAAGGCTAGTCAAGGATGGGAAGAGCAGCATTTATGGATCCAAACCTCTGTCATTTCATTACGACGCTGTCAGCTACTCTCAGAATTTCGATGAAGGTTGCTACCACGAAGATCCCCTTCGCTGTCCGAAAGTTTTTCGAGATGTCAGATGGGATTTGCAGGATTGAGTAGTAGTAATGTGTGCTTGTAAGGTTGTAAGTTCACATTTATTCTTCTTCTTTTTGGTTTGTTTCAGATCAATCCCATGACTTCTGGGATCTGTTTTGCTTAGTAATCCTGCCAACGATCTGTACAGTATCACAATAATATGACTGGTAGTATAGTTACGGGCGTAAACGGATCTGCTCTTGTCTTTACAACATGTTTGATCAGCCTTTGCAGGATCTTGGTGTGAAGGGAGTACAGGTCTAAAATATACATCATCCGGACAAAAGGGTTTGCCTGTAATGATCTGAGAGAGGAATTCTGGATTTTTCCTTTGATCTTTTCCTCTTTCTCTGTCCCTTCACCGAGCTCAATAACTTCCATGACTGAGACATGTAAGTAACAGGAAACAAAACCGAAAAGAAAGAAAGGGCCCAAAGGCATTAGCTAGTGTTGATTTCTTATCTGCAACTTGTGAGTTTCGGTGCCGATGATCAAGAGTTTTATTGTAGAAATGAGGATAACGAGGATAGACCAGTTGGATTCTGCGATATACAAAGACCCTCGACCACTTTTTTGCTTGGTCTCCCGTAGCGACATAACTTAGTGCTCGGAGATCTTTCATTTTATCTACTTTGATATCTCTCTGTTTTTTTGGAACGCATAAATCCTTATTAGGTAATATTAGGATGCGGTTGGGTAAACTTTTGGATTGACGCAATAATATACAAATTACACTAATCGAATATTTCGTGTTAGATAAGCTTTCTACGACAGATTCGATCGAGAGAGTATATATATCCATTTAACCTTATAATATTTACTTGCTTGATGATTTAGATGAGAAAGGTAAATCTAATGTAAATTTTAGTTTTTGTTTTATTTTGTACATAATTTCCCATTTGGTATATAAATATATATTTTAGCATAATATATATTGAAAATTTTGTATTAACTATTGTTTAATTGCACTTGAGCACTTTGATTATGGATAAATAAAAATTAACACCCAACTTTGGTGAGACCTTGAGCTCACTATCAAACCCAATTTTCTTTTTTTTTTCGATGAGTCCTTTTTTATTTCTTTTTATATCTATTAAAATAGATTTTAGTGATTTGATTTTTCAAAATTTTGCTAAATCCATCATTAAGGATGGAAAATAGAAATGTAATAAGGGGTTTTAATATTCACACCCAATGATTATAAAACTTAACTTATTCAGCTTTGAAAGTTGTAAAAACTTTAAATTGTCTAACTTTTTAGTTAAATTTTCACAAAATTTAATTTAATTTATTTTAATAACTTTTGTTGTTAAGAACTAATTAATGTATTAATTAATAGATCAACTTTTGTAAATTAATACATTTTTATATAGTAAAATAAATCAATTAATTTTTATTTAATAATCTTTTTTAATTAAACTTAAAAATTTTCAATAGATAAAAGACAATCTCTTTCAATTATACTTCAAATTATTTAATTTTGTTCAATGTTTTGCTGATTTTATAGCAATGTAATATCAACTGAACCTTTTTAAACCTTGAACTTCTTCTTTTATTGGTTTTAATTCTGGTCTGGTTTTAAAAAATTTGTTTACAGTTAATCATATTTGAATTTGATAATTTTTTAAAATTTGATCTTCACAAAAACTTGGACCGATATGATTTTTTAAAAAACCGACCTAACTTTTTGTCTTTTTAATAGGAGTAATGTTGAAAAATATGAAGATAACTTAGGTTAAATTGGTTAAATCAAAGTTGGAATATATATTTTACTAAAAGAAAAGACTAGATATGGTTGCATAAAGGTGTGAATCCAAATTTAATTAGTGTCAAAAGGCATCATCTTCAAACTTAAGCATGGTTTGCTTTTAATAAAGTAAAATATTGTAGATGTAAGTTATAAAATGAACTCCAAATGAATTAAAATGTCTAAATTTCAAAACTAAAATATGATTGAAAGCCTCAATTTGTTCAAACTTAACAAATAATAAAAAGTGGACCTAAAGTTAGTCCAAACTTAGCTCGGGCTTGTTATTAATTTGAGCCCAAAAAGCCCATGGACTTAATTCAAGAAACCTTAAAAAATATATATGCTTGGTCCATTTCATTAAATTTATAATATGCTAGAAAATAATAAATAAATAATACTTAGTTAAAATTAAACTCATTTATTAATAAAGGAAAAGAAGGGAATGGAGTTCATAACATTTATAATTTTTTATAGTTTTATACTTTCGACAAACAATAACAACACTCGGTAAAAATTTTATTGAAATACAAAATCTTATAATAGTCTTATTCGTAACTAATAAAAAGAAAGCTTCTAAATGACCTTAATGAAAAAAGATTTATATCCATACTAGATATATATAATTTTAAAAAAGCAGCATTAATTTTTTATGTGATATTATTTTTAATTTTTAAATAAAAAGTGAGCAATTAATTAAAAACTTAGGGGGTGGTTGGTTCGGGGTAATGATAATAAGAATGAGAATGAATATAGTGAAGAATAAGAATAAATATTATAATTATAATTATAATTATGATGATTGGTTAAGAGGAAATAATAATTACCATTACCGTTAACAGTGGTTAATTTGTATAAAATATTAATTGCAATATATTGATTAATTAAAATATTGTAATTAATATGAATGAATTATATTTTAATTATTAATAAATAAAAGAATAAATAATTAATTACAATATTTAATTAATGAATGAATTATATTTTGGTTAATTATATTGTAATTAATTATATTAAAAATATTTTGAAAAAGAGCCAATACTAAGGTAAAGAATGTGTTTCATTCTTCAACTAAACAGAGGGCATGATTGTAAGAAGGATTCCTCGAAAGTGAGATATCAAACTATTACCTTTATAGTGATAATCAACAACTAACTACTCATTTTTCATTCCTTAACCACTAACCCCTTTTCAAATCCACCAACCAAGCACCCCCTTACTTTTACTGTCACAACATATGAGAGATGAGAGCAAGCGCCTGATTAGATGAGCTTATATCAGTAGAGCTTTTGTTAGTAGAGTTTTTTTAGAAAGAGTTTTTTTGAAAAATCTCCAATTTGAGTTTTTTTTAAAAATGTATTTTAATTTCTAAAAAATTTATTTATAATAAAAAAGTATTAAATACTCCTTTTCTAAAAATAGGTGAAAAAAAATACTTTCTCAGCCTTCAAAAGCGCGACTAACCACACGCTGAAATTACTTTGTATACGCTTCGGTCACGAAAGGAGTAATTACTAATTCGTCCGTCATTTTAAAGTAGAATTTGACATGATACCAAAATCCACTAGAAAAGATGCTGTGAAACACGCGGTGAAGTGGCGTGTAGGCCTGAAAGTGACGACGATGAAAAATCTTACAGAGACGTTTGTCGTCTTCTTTCTCTTCACATTCTCTTCGCTATAAATCTCCTAAAACCCCCAAAAGAAGGGACCTGTAAGTGAAGAGGATCTTTTGTTACTGGTAAGACTTCCGGTTCTTGTCCTTCATCTGTATGGTATGATGCGCAGTTCTGCGAATTTACGGTGGGTTAAGGTTGTTTCTTGAATTGGCTTATTAAGGTTTGATGTGTAAGCGTGTTGCATTAGCATTGATTAAGGATTTGGTGTAGTTAACCCTAACCATTAATTTATAGGGCAAGAAGATTGATAATGGGTTTTGATTGGGAAATAAAATTGAAGAGAAGATGCATATGAATAGGACTGAAGAGTTCACCACATTGTATTTTGTCAATATGGTGCGTGGGGAAGCTGATGGCAGAGAGAAAATGTTAAGAGTGTTGGTTCTTCGGTGTAGAATCTGATTGTGACACTGGTTACTTTATATTGGAAATTTGTTTGCGTTGTTAATAAGTTTAAAGGCTTACAGATACATGAATTTGGGAAGTTATTGAATCCAAGTAGGGAAGTTAGTAATGGGAACCATGTGCAAAAGATGAGAAGGGGTTGAGTGTTGAACGGATAATTACTGAATGCATTGGTTGGAAAAGTTTGGGCTCACCAAGAGTAGACTAAAATATTGGGTGATTCTGGAAACATATTATTGTTCTGCACTTTTTCATTGGGCATTATGTGGCTTACTTGATCTTTGCTCTTTTGCAAGCTTCAATTCATTGGAATTTTGGAATAATTTGAGTTGTAGAAGTTTTCTCTGGCAGTATATATGCTTTCCCCTTCTCTTTGTTTGCTGTTGTTTTTTTTTCTTTGATGTACTCTATGTATACTGGACCTCTGGTTTTACGAGAGTTGCAACCAACTACTTAAGTGCGATTCACCTTACATTGACTTGGATCTTATTTTGAGTTATCTGAAACTCGTTTTGTTTCCCCTTATTGAAACTTCCTCTAGTCCAACCAAATTCACAAGGTATCCCCAGAATTTCACTTTAAAGAGGTTCTTGAAACTCAAAATTCTCCCGAACTAAATTGTCATTTTATATTTCTGTTCCATTTATACAATCTGTTTTCTGCTGATGAATTAAATCCTGCCTTGACAGTGATAAGTATGCTTGACTGCAGATGGTCAACTGTTCGGTAATTCATGAAAGCATGAGCTAGTGCAGATAGTGGAATTTCAATAATTATCAATGTCCAAGGCAAAAAAAAAAGCTGTAGAAGCTCCCATCTTATCAAGCATGTGGGCTTTCTTCTCCATGTCTCTCTGGTAAAGTGCTATATACAATCAATGGCTGGTTTTGCAAAACAATTTGTGTAGTATTTTATGTGGCAACTATTGTTGTCATCCTGCAGCCTTTATGTCTTGAGTCAGCAGTCATGCGTATGTCTGGAACTTCTAGGTATGACGTCTCTCCTCCTTTCGAGATGCTGCCCTGTCTTTTTGCTGAATTCTTGGAGACTGAAAGTGATCTTTAGTTCTCCTTTTCTGAGCTGCAAACAATGCTGCAAGTCATGTCAGAGCGGTGTTCTTGATTGCTGAAATAACTTTAGTGCTTCATGGTTCTCAAGATTGACCCACTACCGAAGAACCATGCCATCTATTATTTATGTATTTATACATTAAAAAACTAGAAAATGCTGTCTCCTGTACACATGTTTTGATAGTCCATTCCACACTTCACTCGTGATTTCTGAACTGAGTTGTGTAAATCTGTGATGTAGATTCGGAAAGGTCTCGACAAGATTTTTTTTCAGCTGTTAATCGATATGTGTGTCTATCTTTTATGGGGGAGTGGGAGGTAAAAGGTTGATAGTTTATAGGTAAATTTTTGTCTTATTTTCTCAAAGAATAACATCCATATAAGATTAAAATTTTTGTTAATGCTGTATTGAGCTGGAAATTTAGATTGGTTAGCCACTTTCGAGTTGCACAGTACGAACCTAATTGTTTTACTCCTATGTCTAAGCAGAGATATATAAAGTTGTAAGTTTATTTGTTTGTGCACACATTACAGAGAAATATAGCATCTGCACAGGTGTGACATTTTCTTAATTGTTGCCATCGCACGTGAGAGGTAATGCCAGTTGCAGTCTTAGAGATATGAACATCCGTGTCTCAGATATCTGCATATATGTGAGAGATATCTGGGCCTTAACTTCATGGATTCGTTTTCTTTTTGTGATTGGGCCATGCCGCTCAAATTTATTAGATGATCGACCCCTACTAATTAGGCAAGTTTATATTCTTTCGTATGATCTAAAATCATCTAATGCCTAGGCTTTGGCAACAATTTTAATTGCACACAGCTGTTTTTCTTCCTGCATGCTTCGCACGATGTTGGAAATATCACATTCTGTGCTTTGCCTACAAATCCGTGTAAAGAGTCTTTTGGCTGACTTCAAGATAAGATAGTTCTAATGCTGAAGAAAGATCCCACTCTCTTAATGTCATGGAAATATTTGTGAAAATTGCATGATGCGTTTATTGTCCAAGAGGGACTTGTTTGTATATTTTCAGATGTGTCATATTGTAGAGAATAACTGTATAATCCACCATTGTGTCTGCTAATTGCAAAGTTGTGGGATGAATATTAGAATGCACTACGTTCCTAAATTGGGGAAGGTTACTTTAGGACTATGTTTCACAATCCTTAACTGGCATCATTGAGGCATCTATGACTCATCAACTCTTATGTATAATGTGCCCATGGGATTCCTGAACATCAACATTGAAGGGGGAGGAAGGAGCTATACTTTATGTCCTACTGCAAATGTGAACAGCCATGCAAAATCTTCAGTGCAATTATAACTGGTGACGTCGTGTGCCTCAGTTTATTTACATTCCTTCTTAATTATGCAGGTTGTAAAGAACTGGCTTCATAAGATCTAATTGTAAAATGCTGTTATGTTATTTGACTTCTACTTTCAGTAAATTTGTGTTTGATTTATTTCCAAGGTCAACAAGAAGACTTAATTCAGTATGGCATGATTGTTTTCAAGAGGAGCATTACACTTTCTCATCTGGGAAGAGTTATGTCCATGGAAAATTGATCTAGTTTAACATTCTTGTATGCAATGTGGTTTCATTGAAGCGATTATAAATGATGTCGTAAACATTCTTGTATGCAATGTGGTTTCATTGAAGCGATTATAAATGATGTCACAAGTCATATAATGGGTTGCCGATCGGCTTTATATAGATCAAGCCACTCCAAGAGCTTATTCTTTTATAGTGGAGTATTTTGCTTGGCGGGGATCAACATATGACTCAGTGTCTTGACATGGTTTAAAGCAGTTAGAGTTCCTGGTTTCAAATATATATCTACAGGTGAGATACTCAAATTTTGATCTGATTGGTTTTACCTTTATTTTGATGCTTTAGGTATTGCCTCATGGTTTTCCTGCTCAGGCTGGCTAAGTTGGAGATGGATGGAAATGTGGGAGTTTTCTCCAGTGATGAAACCATGTGGGTTGACGCAATTTGCATTTGCCGCATCTGCATCTCTTGTACTGTAAACCTGAAAGGACAAACATCATCAGTAAGCTTGGCAAAATATTGGTTCCATGTGATGGTTGGTTGGATTCAAATGGTCTTCTTTTAGCTTTATAGGGATGTCTGAATCTTTTATGGTGCATGATACCTTCTTGTATAATCCCATGTTTTCTTGCTATAAAAAGTTTACCTTCTTATACAGCTCCAGATTTTCCTGATGAATAAGGGCACCCTGTGATGAGAACTAAATTAGGTTGGTATTATGACTGGACGAATTATCGTAATGGACACATGGGAAAGAATGAAGAAGTTTGTCAGGACCTTTTCGCGTAGCTCTTGTATTTCATCAGTCAGAATTTGTTCCTGCAAGAAAATATTGATTTTGTAAAGGGAAGCGATGAAGATGAAAGCTATATAGAGCTGGAACAGAAAGGAAACACTTACCTTTTTCATGCGGATACCTTTTAAACTCATTTCCAACTGATTCTCTAGTTTTTGTAGGTCTTTGACACCCAAACCATAAAGTTGTTCGCCCATCAATTGCCTAGATTGTCAGATTGTTCAAATTAGGATGTTAAAAATGCTGGTCTGGTTCAGTGTAGCTGCTGCTATAAAGCTTTTTCTACAACTGTGAACTTGATTATATTGGCTAGTTTCATGTTGTTCAAACTCATTACTGCTTCACAACTGTAGCTTTGTATTGCTAGCCAATTCCTGTGCTTCTTGTTAGTTGCTTTGGCTTTAAACTTTATTTTCTTGTTTAGGCCTTATAGGAGGTGAGTGATCTTCATTGACTGGTTTTAGGAATCACATGAAGATTGATTTTGTAGTTAGGCATGGTTTGTTGTAATGTGTTACACGCGGTTGCTGGTCAACTAACAAGCATGATCTGAGACCACCTTGGAAGCTAAGGAACACATGCTGAACTGTTGTTTCTTATCAAGCATGATCTGAGACCACCTTGGAAGTTTAAGGAACACATGATTGACTGTTGTTTCCTATCAAGCATGATCTGAGACCACCTTGCAGAATGTCAATTAATGTCCAATTTCCATTTCGATAGCCTTGTTCTGATGGATACGTCTCTAAGATTAAAGATCATACCTGTGGTTCTCATGCAAGTTGTGTAATTGCTGGCGTAAGATTGCTGCCTCCCTTTGCCAAAACTAAGAACAGTTTCAGGAAATTAATTAGAGCGCATACATCTCGAAGGTCTAAATGCTTGTGTATTGTATAATACGCGTTTCTTACCAGTTCATGTACACGCAACTTTAACATACATCAGAGAAACATGCTAGGTAGGAAATATTAAAAATGAGTTTAATGCATTCCAAGCTGATATGAACATGAAATGAATAATTGATTGAACAGCAACTTTTTCGCTTATTGAAGAATAACAAAGCTAGGGTTCTGGTGACTATGAGGTATTAATAGATTTAACCATAAATTCTGGTTGTGTTTATGCCTAAAACATGATGTAGGAAACCTGATACGTCTAATGTTTGCTAATATGGTAGCCTCTGCCACACATTCTGTCTTTATTCCTCATTCCAGTCTTTGTCATACGAGCTAAGGTGCAAATTGGTTCATTTAACTTTGATGACTTTAGCAGAATACGATTTAGCTTACATGTGATAAGACATATTTACTGGTGCATGTTTCTTCATTCTATGTTCTCGGAATGAGTGCCCTCATACTGATCTACTTCTTGCAATAAAGTAAATCAAGATTATTTCACAAGTTATCTGTTTATTTCCACATAATAATAATACTGCGTTCACACAACTTAATAAGCGTATGTTGTGAGCATCTGCTCAATATCTTCTCATTGCTTTAATATATCTTAAGAGGAAAAAGAAGAGCTTCCCTGAAAACGAATTGTTATTTTGCTAGGTCTTTTTTGATCGAGAATATTGAAGAAGTATGAACAAAAAGATTTTATGTCAAAAATTCATACTAATTTAAAGAATTATTTGTATTATTTGGATACAAAAGGTTGAATTTTCTAGACATTAATGTATATTTTGTTAAAATTGTAATCAATTATTAGGCATGACTAATGAGATAAAATTACCAACGATTTGATCATGATTGCTCCCTTTAAGGAACAGGAAAATGCATGATACTTTCCTTGTAAAACAGGGATCTTGGTAGTGGAAATGGGATGAGCTTATTGAAAGAGTGTACCTTGACTTCTGTCGCTGGATCCAGCAGCTGCTTATCGTCCTCTTGTGCTTTGTTGTATCGTTCAATCACTGCTTGCATACTGTTGATGGTAGATAAAAAATGGTTAGCTTCTTACTCAACTGTTTCCACGAATATGCTATATTCAGAGAGGTAAAACAAATGACATTGGCAATGCTAAAGAACTTGTGTAGTGTAAGCCCATGAACAAAATTCGTTGCAGTCCCTGTTAAAAAATAGGGAGAGAATGGGGTGAAATAAATCCACGAGGGCAAAGACCATTGCAAAATCGTAACTAGTTACTAGCTTGTATGTTCTCATGTTATTCTATACGTTTTGTGCCACTTAGTGTACACAGAGAAAACCTAGTGTATAAACAGAAAACAGCTTGTGAACACGTTCACTGGACGCTTATGATGACAAAAACAGCTCGTTAACACAATCTTTAAACGTTCTTAGTGAAAAAAACAACTCGTTGACACAATTGCTATACACATATATAACTGTAGGGTTAAATATTTAACCCTACAATTAAAAAATTTTATTGGTTTAATCATGTCTGGTTAGTTTTACATTGTGCAATGCTCTCTGATCCTATTGCATGCGATCATAGTTGTGTTAAAGCCTCACTATGGTTCAAACATATATGAAGTCATGATCGAAGGCTGTGGAAATTGCATATAGGTCGTAGACTTGAAGCAATACATGATTAGGGTATAACAGCTTGATAGAAACACATGGAAATTGTTTCTTAGACTTAATTTTGTCAAAATTTTTAATGATTAACCTAATAGAAATAGTTGTATTTGTCTTTGAGACTATTAAAGGGGTTAGAAAAATTAAACAAACTAGTCTTTTACCCTTAATGTTTCATTATAATACGAAACCTACTATTCAAAAGTGGAATCATATAGTTCAGATTGTCCCTACACATTCTTGGGTCAGAAAGATAAGCTAATACTTCTCTTTAAATGGAAAGACACTAGGAACCAACAGATGACTTATTTATCATCTTTCATTACTATTCCAACGTGAAAATACATGCATTTGGTCAAAACCCAACCTTGGCGAGGGTTTACTACTCAGTAACTAGACTTGCCAATTCATTACACATTGTCATCTAAGTTTTGGATTACAGGCTGTGGGTTAAATCACAGCTGCAAACTATTGTAACAATTGAAACGAAATAGAAGCAATTGCAAAAAATGTGACCTCAATTATAATAAATTATGGTAACAATCAATTATAGCTCAAACACAACCATAAATTAAAACCTTAATTCTTACACTACAACACCATAGAATAGTACCTAGTGGCATGCTAGAATCTACAAATCTAAGATAGTTAACTTCCACCCAAGAATGATTTATGTTTAAGATGTAATTCGTTAAAAACATACAAGTTATCTTGTTCTCATAGACTACTTGAGCATTTTCTATAGTTGAATCTCCTCCAACCACTCACAGTAGTTGAGTAAGAGAATATGAAAATTCTAATTAACTTTCTTCTTTTCTTTTTTCATAATACTAATTGTAAACAAACACTTGTATAAAATTTTGCTGATTGTTGACGTATATATATTTTTATTGAGTTCATTTTCTGATGAACTGTAACTTTCCAAAATTATAAAAGAAAGAAGACCTAATAAAACAATTTGCTTTTATTTCAAACTTTTTATCCATAATCATTTAATCTAATGAGTTACCAAAAAAAACTTTTATCTATTAATGAGACTATTTAAGTACCATAATTCATTTGAGCAAAGCAACTTGGTCAAGAAAAGAATGCTTCTTTTAATTAACTTTGTAAAATTTACCTAATTATTTAGATTTTATTTTTTAAAATTTTATAATGGTAAATTTTATAACCATTATCATTCAAATGTATATTAAATAAATTATTGGAGATTATTACTGTTCAAATATGTACTAAATAAGCTATTATGTATATGTAACACACAAATTATGTAATCTTGATAAAATACTTAAGAAACTAAGTACTCATACTTAAGTAATAATGAGTTGGATTCAATTGATATGTGCAGACTCAATATGTTTTCATTCCCAACATGCCATCCCCCAAGTTAAAGGTGAGAAGCAACCTCTTAACTACTACTCGAACCTGAAAGTTTTGGATTGATAGACATATGATAGATAAGTTTTAATTGGATAACTCAGGAGCCACTCTCTAATTTTCTAGACACACTTGATGCAGCATGGTTTTTCCTTAACTACATTTAACCTAGCTATACAGTTCTTACTATCTGTTAAGTACCCATCATTTTAATATTTCATCAAGATGTTACCCTAACAAAATTGCCAATATAGTTGCCAAGGAAATAGCATGTAATAAGAAGAAATTCTAACAGAAATTTTCTCTTCTTTATCTAAATATCTTGGAAAAGGAGGAACAAAAGGACTTGGTACTCAGAAGATGAAATCTTAAGAAAATGCATCTTTGATGACATTGAGTTTCTATGGGAATCAATTCTTTGGTGCTAGTTGTTTCCCTACCTCAAATGGGAAAAAATTCTATGCCCAAATTTCCTGCAAACTTTGGCTAAAGGGACCCTAACTAATTTTTTCCCACGTATATTATACAAACCAAATTCCTCAAATGGACTTTGGTGTCAACTTACTTAACACTCAAAAGAAGGTTTCAGATTCATAAATATCAAGTTGGGTCATACTTAAAAGCAAGTACTTGATTCAAGATAAATCTTCAGGCTAATAGGCCAAAAATGTATAAACGTTGTCTATGAATTCTAATATTAACGCATAATTAAGGATATATAAAATAAAATAGATTAGAGGTCAATTTCTTAATAGTTATAACAGTTAAAAAGATTTGATCTCTTTATCTGATTTCTATATAAAGGATCTAGATCACATTTTTTATTATTATTTATCAGATATCTCAGAATTATATTTTATAACTATAATTATCTTCCAAATTTCTCACAACTGCCTCCCATGACTATTACCTTGAAGTAAGCTGACTGGCTAGTCCTCCCATGACTACCAACCAATTAGCTATCTTGTTATTACATGAAGAAGATACAAAATGACCCATTGACATTTGTTATGCATGAAAAATATTAATTCAGTTATAATCCATTTGTCCACTAATATAGTAATGGCATGATTTAATACTAATCCCCTGATAAAGAAGCATCAAATCATATTATAATTGAGATCTTTAAAAATAATATAATTGATTGAAATAAGATGAAAAGTTGATGTTCTAATGGGATTGACTTAGGATAGGTTTCAAACAAAATTTAAATAGAAACAATTAGGTTTGGAGATAAAGGTGTAAGGAATATTGAAAAAATAGAACGGTCGTTAATTTGGAAAGATGGGAAATGTCATTGGATTGTTGTGGAATAAGAAGCAATTAGCTGATGAATTTAGTCATTAACTATCTAAGTATCTCTATCTGATTTCTATATAAAGGTTTTAGATCACATTTTACAATTACTCTCTAAATATCTCTACTTGATTTTTATACAAAGGATTTAGATCACATTTCATTATTATTATTATTATTATTATTATTATTATTTATCAAATTTCTCATAATTACATTTTATAACTATAATTATTTTCCAAATTTTTCATAAGGTACTATCTCCCATGATTATAATTACTCTCTAAATATCTCACAATTACATTTTATAACTATGATTATATTCCAAATTTCTCATAACTACCTCCCAAGACTATAATTACTCTCTAATAAATGCGTCTTAATGACATTGAGTTTCTATGGGAATCAATTCTTTGGTGATAGCTGTTTCGTACTAACTTCTATAAACTCCTCAAATGGGAATAAATTATTTGTCCAATTTTCCTGTAAACTTTGGCTAAATGGACACTAACTAATTTTATTCCTTGGGACATATATTATACACACCAAATACCTCAAATGGACTTTAGTGTCAACTAGCTTAACACTCAAAAGAAGGCTTCAGATTCATAAATAACATGTTGGGTTATACTTAAAAGCGAGTACTTGATTCAAGGTAAATCTTCAGGCTAATAGGCCAAAATATCATAAACATTGTGTATGAATTCTGCCATTAATGCATAATTAAGAATAAATAGAATAAAACATATTAGAGTTTAATTTCTTAATAGTTATAAATGTTAAAAAAATTTATCTCTCTATCTAATATTTATACAGAGGATTTAGATCACATTTTATTATTATTATTTATCAAATTTCTCATAATTACATTTCACAACTATGATTTTCTTCCGAATTTCTAGTCACTATCTCGCACGATTTCAATTAGTATCTAAATATAATAATTATTATTTGTTCATACATATAATGTCTCTTGTTCTCATCAACTACATAAGCTTTTTCTTCAGTTGAATCTCCTCCTATCATTCACAATAATTGAGTAAGAGAATATGAAAATTGTAATTAGCTTTCTTCTTTTCTATTTCATAATACTAAATACTTTCATAATATTTTTTTGATTTCTGACACATATATGGTCTTATTAAATTAATTTCTTAAAAGTGAACTTCCCAAAATTATGAAAACAAAGAAGACCTGATCAAGCAATTTGCTTTTTTTTTTTCAATTTATTTTGTCATTGTGCATAATCATTTAATCTGATAGATTACAAAAACTTTCTATCTGTCAGTGAGACATTTAAGTACCATAACTCTTTTCAGCAAAACAACTTGATCAAGAAAAGAATGCTTCTTTTAACTACTTTTTGTAAAATTTACCTAATTATTTAGATTTTATTTTTAAAATTTTATAATCGTAAAATTTATAGCCACTGTCATTCAAATGTATACAAATAAATTGTTGGAGAATATTTCCCTTCAAATATGTAATAAATATACTATTGAGTATATGTAATAACTCTTAAATTATTTAATCTTGATAAAACACTAAAGAAACTATGTATTAAGAATTAAGTAATAATGAGTTGGATTCAATTTATATATGCAGACTCAATATGTCTTCATTCCCAACGAGTCATCCACTAGGTAAAATGTGAAAGGCAACCTCTTAACTACTACTTAAACCTTAAACTTTTGGATTGATAGATATATGATAGATAAGTTTTACTGATTGGATCACTCAAGAGCCACTCTCTACTTTTCTGGACACACTTGATTTAGCATGGTTTTCCCCTAACTGCATTTAACCTAGTTACACAAGTCTCACCGTTTTGTTAAGTACCCATCCTTAATATTTCATTAATATATTACACTGATAAAACTGCAAATATAGTTGTCAAGGAAATAACATAAAATAAGAAGAAATTCTAGCATAAATTTTCTCTTCTTTGTCTATATATATGTTGTTAAAGGAGGAACAAAAGCTTTTGGTAATCAAAAGATGAAATCTCAAGAAATAAATGCATTTGGGCATCACATTCAATTTCTATGGGAATCAATTCTTTGGTGCTAGTTGTTTCCTGCTAATTTCTGTAAACTTACCTCATGTGGGAATAAATTCTACGCCCAAATTTCCTATAAACTTTGGCTCAAGGGACCCGAACTAATTTTGTTTCCCGGGACATATGTGATACACACCAAATACCTCAAATTAATGGACTTCAGTGTCAACTTACTTAATAGCAAGAACTTTATTCAAGGTAAATCTTCAGGGTAATAGGTCAAAAATATGTAAACATTGCCTATGAATTCTACCGTTAACGCATAATTAAGGATATATAGAATAAATCATATTAAAGGTCAATTTCTTAATAGTTATAAGAGTTAAAAAAGATTTGATCTCTCTATCCAATCTCTATAGAAAGGATTTAGATCATATTTCATTATTATTATTATTTATCAAATTTCTCATAATTACATTTTATAGCTATAATTATCTTCCAAAATTTTCATATAACTACCTCCCATGATTATAATTACTCTCTAAATCTCTCAGAGCTACCTCTCTTAACTACAAATACTTTCCACAGTAGTTTCCACAGTATATATTAGCATAGAGATATAAACATATTACCCATGTCAATTGATTACCCGGGAGCAGAAAATTCAGTCCCTAGATTAAATCCAGTTCCCTGGTCCCAAAATCTTATTGATGATGTTGAAATTAAAGCTATTAGCTTTATATTAGTTCATCCATTACACGACAATTAACTCCAAAGAACATTCATTTACTCAAGCATTGCTTGCATTGCAGAAGAATTTCTCATGGTCTACCAAACCCTACGTGTAACTAGTGACAGCTGTGCTAAAATTTTCAGAACATAAAAACTATTTTTAAAGTTTTCCAGGTTGACTTGGAAGTCATAACTCGACCAAGAACTCAAGAAGATGACATGTAATTTGATGAAGAGTATGATATATCCAACATAAAACAAGAATGACATTACCCATGATTGTTATAAACAAGCCCGAATTGATCCGCTTTTCCTCCCAAAGAGAGTACTAGCTAGATCAGTAGGAAGAACTGACTTGTTAACTGACTAATCATCAATGAAGGGGAAAAAGAGAGAGAGAGAGAGGTGGAGTGGAGAATATATTGTCAAGTAAATACCTGGTGTTTGAAAATTCATAGAGCTTTCCTGTGCTCGAAAAAATCACGACTCCAACTTCTGCATCGCAAAGAATCGCCAACTCTTTGGACTTTTTGATCAAACCCTTTCTCCGTTTAGAGAAAGTCACCTGCCTGCTCGTCGAATTATCGATCCTTCTTATCACAATCTTCCCTCTTCCCATCACCTCTACTTAAAATCTGTTCTAGGGTTTCTGTGACATTGAAAAAAATGAAGGGAAAAAAAACGCAAAAGCCCCTTTTATGAACCAGATACCAAAAGGTTGTTATAGCTTAAGACAACAGAGAACAGTAATGGAAGCCACAAGACTTACCGGGTTGAGCCAAAGGAAGCTATTTCCTAACCAGGTAGTGGCAGATGCTGGTCAAGGGCATTACAAGCGACAAAAGGTTAAGTTGATCTGATGTGAAAGCAAAACTGTTAGCTATAGACTTATTCTTTTCATGTGTATTTTGCTTTTGAAATGCTAGATGTGGAATGTTTTTTGTTTATCATTTTTCTTTTATGATCTTGCTGACAGCACAAGAAAGGTATTAAGAGTGAGTTTTTACACCACCTGTTGATGTTGGATTAAAAAGATGCATACATCTTCAAACTTAATTCATTACTTTCTTGCCCGCCGTCAGCTGTACCAGTTGGTGACAAATGGGAGAATACTTAAGGAGAGAGGCATTTAAATATATATATAACGAAGTTTCATTAATGCTGTTCAAGAAGTTTGATAATCTTTTTGTTTTTCGATAAAAATATTCTTAGGTATTTAACATAAAATGTAAGATTTACTTGTACTTTTAGAGAAATAAGGTACATATATAGATAAATATTCCTAGTGTAGACGGTGTTGCTAAGTACAACCAAGAAATCTGGACAGCCAAAAGCAATCTAGAGAGGGTGCATTTGCTGTTGGTAAGTACAACCAAGAAATTTGGGAGTTCCTCCACATGTCAGAAAAAGTATTAGAAGTTAGAACTCCAAAGAATGACGGGCTAGAAAGAGATCATGACATCGGACTTTTAAAGAAGCATCCAATTCAGGTAAAAACAAATTCAAGCTGATTGATTGACGGATGTTAAACCAAAATAATATGAGTGCCGAATTTGTTTCAGGCTCTCTGGTTGGTGCTTCCTTTTTTCACCACTTAGTAACATTAGGTAGTTGACGCTACCAAACCTAAACCTTCCTATTTATGCCTTTCAAAACTACCACACATCACTATTTATTTGCTTAAACTTCTTTAGAAAAATACACCACTTGCATGCTTGGCTATTGGCTTTTTAGCAATGGAAAATCGTCTTTAGGATACGATACTATTTAAAAAGAGAGAGGGAAAGCAAAGCAAAGATAAAAAGATCCTTTGGAGGATAGTTTTCTAGAGTTGGTACAACTTATTAATTGAAGATTAATGCTAATGGATCCTAAACAAACATATTCTTTGGTACCACTTTTCACCTTACATTAGAATTTAAAATAGAACTTATGATTCTCAATGTTTGCCACAAATAGAAAAAGGAGACCAGATAGAGTAATGCCAATAAAGGATATATACCATAGATTAAAACTAATTGACCAAATATTTGACAATTTTACCGTGTCTTTTAGTAATTATAAATATCTTATTCTTTGAATTAAAGAATACCACTCTTAAAAAATAAAATGATAAATTGATTTTAATGTCTTATTTCAATGTTAACTTGAATACTTCTTTTGAGTATCTTTATCGCAAAATTATAATAAACGTGCTCATAATATTTTTCATTTGTTGAAATCACCATAAATCTCAATTATTCTATCGTTTTCCTTTATTAAATTTGTTATTATCATTTATTAAGAGTTATTTAATTCCTATAAATTCTTTTTTAAATAGTTTAATTAAAACATATCTATACGAGATTATAAATTAAATTATATTTTTTCGAAATATTTTTACTTAATTATCGTTTTATTCATTTTATGTAAATGGTAAAAAGGCAAAGATATATCTCAATGAGGCTCAATTCTCTACAGTTAGTAACTAATGATTATTTCTACTTAGTTTGTAAAGCACACCACTTAAAAGTTTTGTTTTCGCATGATAACATTTCAAAATCTGGAGAAGTTAGTGATTAAGAGCTTAATCGATAACGGGGAATTATGCAGTTAAACCGCAATAACATAATTCTAAACCTTTAAGCAACCAATTGTCAGAATCACGTTGACTGAGACACGTGAAGGATAAAGTAAAAAATGGTAATGAATCCACCTTTCGAGGAGATTTCGGGCACGCTTTCTCTAATTAGCCAATGTTAATATATCCTTACAATTAAGCCCCAAATCTGAACAAATCATCTTGGTTTTGGGGAAATTGGAAATAAAGAGCAAGAAGAAGGGAAAAAACAATTACATTCTTATGTTGGTTCACTTGTAAAGCCTATAGTCACCAACCCAAAAACTACAAAAGATTATAGGGTGCATTATTTATTAAATTTAGCTCAATTATATATAACAATAGAAAAGTATTATTACAAAAGATTATAGGGTGCATTGTTTATTAAATTTAGCTCAATTATATATAACAATAGAAAAGTATTTTGTTTTAGGGTTAATTATCAAAAAAAGTCTGTCAAATTTTTAATTATAATTTGAACTTTAAAAAGTAGTAATAAAATGCTCAAATTTTCAATTTTTTTATTATAACCTGAACTTCGAAAAGTAATAATAAAATGCTCAAATTTTCAATATTTTTAATTCTAACCTGACTTTAGTATTTTCGTTAAGTTTGTTGACGTAGCTTGCTATGTGTTTAGAAACCTTAACTATTAACACACGTCAGCTAAAATTAACACAACAAATGAAGATTAATGAAACGACGTCGTTGTTTATAAATGACCTAAATCAGATTATGTTGCTTCGATGACCTTACGCTTTGATTTCAGTTTTTCCCTTCGTTTTTAGTTGATTCTCTCGATACTCTCATCTTTTGATTTTCAGACTATGCAGTCTCGATGCCTTCACACTAAAGGTATCAAGATAACAAACCAAAAATAAAGAGCTTACTGATATAGTATGCTATAATGCAATAGTAGTTTGGAGTGTCAGAAGAACAAACATTTTATTGCTACTTTTTAAAATTCAGACTATGATTGAAAAATTGACAAAAATTTGGACTTTTTTTGGTAATTAACCCTTTGTTTTATAGTTAAAAAAATATCTAAATAAGTAAATAGTACCTAAACTACTTTATTATTGAATATATAAAATGTGAAAACTATGTATTATTTTCTATACTAAATACTATATCCTTAGTACGTAGTTAAAATGTTGAATGCTATTCATGTTTAAAATGAATATGAATTTTGATATTCCGGATGAAATTTTTTTAATGACTTATCAAAAGCAAGAAACATAATATCTTCTTGTCATTTTTGTTGACTAATTTTCCTTAATATTTATTATTTTGCTAGTTTCTTTTTTCCTTTTTTATTAAACCCTAAATTACATAAAAAAAATAAAAATAAGGTAGAAGAGGTAGATTGCTGGAATAAAATATAAAATAGTAAAAACGACACTTTTATACCTTATGAAATTGAAAGTTACAAATAGATTTAAATGCTAATTCCTAAATACAATATAATATCTCTATACTAAGTCCCAAAGGATCTATTTGAACATCTCTACAATGGATGTGAATCTCTGTTTTTATATGATCACTTGGCAATTGAGGAAGACAATTAATATAATTATCAAAAGGATTTAGAGATAGAGTGAAGACACCAATAATCAATCACTAGGGTTTCGTGATGGGTCAGTCGAGAGACACCAAAAGCATTAGCAATTGGCCAATGCCCATGTGAACATGGCTTGTTTAGACCGGTGAGATTCGATTTTACATCAGGCCCTCAGATTAAGGAATCCCAACCTCAAATCAACGATTAGATTAGATAAACTGCGCACTTTCTTATGCCTCCGCTCCCAGCTGGGCCAGGTGTCAATCATCAACAAATTATATGGTCACATAGACCAAGGCAAGAAGGCGGTGTCAGCAACACTTCCCAATAGATTATCATCCCAACAATGGAAAATGTCGACTGAGGGACCTAAACCCCGCCAATCAAAATCACTTCTTTTTAGTTGTGATGCTAAGAGGTGTATAAACTAATGAGCAATAGCACGTGAACTTTTATCATGACTTCCGAATTTTCTTCGACCAAGAAAGGAAAGCTAATGGCCTTATCTATTTTCTAGAGAGGCGGAGAGGCATGTTCCTGCTATCATTGATAATGGGTTCAACTTAATCGGATCAAAAAATGTAAATTTAATCAAATATTAAGATAGAATTTAGATTTTTCTTTAAATTTAAATTAAAAATTAACAATTTTAAATAAAAATTCAATTTAAAGTCTACTCAATATTCTACTCACTCTGAGCATTCTTAATCTTATTAAAAAATTTTAAAGAATGTAATTCTTTTTAAAGAACTTCTGTGTTTAAACATATAATTTTGATGAGTCAAGTTATAGGTGAGCAAACCCCATATTGCGATATAGTTGTTGATAAGTCTTGGAACTTGTCCATTTCTACTAAATAAATTTATGACCATTGGAGTTAGTTCTCATCAAGAATTAAATTATCCTCAAAGCATGAAGTTATGGTCTGATTTCCTTGTGCTCCAAACGAACTAAAGAAAAAGGGCGCGCAAATTCCTCTACGAATGATCCACTCATTTGCTTGACCTTTGCTATCTCATGGAGTTGTGGATAGACTAGTTATATGTTATCTCAATTACATCACCAAAGCTTAGAGTTCATTTATGGAAAAAGGAATAGGAAAGAAAGAAAAATTAAAAATTCAAAAAGTATAATCGGATCATATCTCTGGCTCTTTCTTTCTTTCTTTTTTACTCCAAGAACTTAAGATTTTCTTGAAAAGATCTGTCAGAAACAAAATTAACTATTTTAAAAAAAAAGAAACATAATTAACTAAAGTTTATTACGTTTTTTCTTTTATTTTCTTACCTAATTAGCTAACTACGTAATACAACATTCTTGATATTGTCAGTTTGAGGAGATGATCACATACTGAGGTCGGGAGGTGACTCAAGTCGAATATAATCATACATGACCCCCCGGAAAGGGTCTCCGACTCTGCCTCCGGTTCTTGACTGAGTGAGATAAATAGTATTGTTTCCTCTTTCAAATAGATAGTGAGGAAATTGAATGCTATACAACCTGTACAAGCCATGAACTCCATGCCTTGCAATGGCGTTGTCTCTTCCAATTAGCCTTGTTGAGAAATGGGGTGGATTATCTCTACGTCTGTTCACACGTACCTTTACACAGTACAAAAAAATCTATCAGTAAACATACATATGAATGAAACTCTCTACTTCAACCATAATATGTCCTCTTTCACCTGTAATTCTGAGGCAGCAGCTGACGCCAAAGCCAACTGGAGTGTGTAGTTTCCAGTTCGCTTCACACTTTCGAGTTGAAACATTATCTTCCATGTGGTTGGTACATATCTTTTGTCTTGTAACTTTCTATAACAACAATATGCGATTTCTTATTTGTTAGAAAGAATGCATCAATTAGGGTTGGCAATCGGCTTGAACAGCCCAAGATATTTTTAGTTTAGAATTCAAATTCGAAAATAAAAAATTCAAGTTTAAGATCTATTTTAATAAAAATATGATTTTATATTTAAAATTGAACATATCAAATTTTGATAATTAATTAAATATAAAAATTTATTAGACTCATTCTCGATCTCAATTAAATTAAACTTAATTCATTTGGTTTACATTTTTTGGCCTTGCCTGACATTAGTCATGTAAAAAGCGGAGGGTCTGAAAGGAAAGCATACCTAAGAACATGAGCAAAGAACCAATCTTGACGATAGTTGCTAATGCCAACAATGTAGACCGGATCGTGTGTAGGATATAATTTAGAGTATTGATCCCATAGTCCGTATTGCCTAAACCTGATAAAGCAATTAAAATGAGGGTTGGAGTTGCAGTGAAGTTGGAAGCAGCAAAAAAGTACCGAGGTTTTAGCGTATAGGGCTAACTTGTTTGTTGGTTTATTTATGAACAATTTGTTGAGCAGTGTTGGGTCTGCGTCTGGAACAAAGAACTCAGCAGCAGTGCGATCAGAGACGCCTATTTCCCAAATAGTTGGTCCATTTCTTGGTGGCTTAAACACCAGCGCACCTAATTTCATCTTAAACCCTACATTCAATCATGCGTTTGAAACCTGCATTATTTCGATGCCTTTCTCCATATATTTATCAAGCCCAAAGAACTTGAACATTCTCAAAAAGATGGTCAATAACAACCAAAACATAAGATTTTAAATTACGGATTGCGGATTATGTTGTACTTAGGATTGATTGCAGTAATAAATTACAATAATAATTTGGATAACTACGATCTAACTAAAAAAATTATTATTAAATTAAAAAAGGGGAAAAAAAATTGATATCAGTCTTACCTGCTTGGATGGTGATATTAAATTTGAGCTTGTAATCACCAATTACACCAGGAACCCAAGCATAGAGACTGTACACTTCACATCGAACATTTTCAATCAAGAAGTAACCATCTTCATTTGCTCTAGTCCAGAATTGGTAACCCTGTCATAGAATAAGCATATGAGTATTTACACCTCTATGATTCTTTCTGGTGTTTAAGACTGAAACGAACCTTAGCATCTGTTTGCCAGGAACCAACATCTCCAGGTGCTGCCAAACCAACATAAGCATATCTGGCTCGTATCAGTCTTTCATTTATGTACCTACGACACAAGTACTATTGAAAATTTCAGATCATATATGTAAGAAAGCATGTCACAATGTTAATTACCTGTCACGAACTAGTAGCTGACCCATAACGCTTCCTCGTTGATTGGCTAATGGGAAATCTTTCGATTGAGGAAAATTGTAAGGCCAAGCTTTCACTTCTTTCAGCATCTACTTTAAAAATGGTCATCAATTTGATGAGACATTTTCAACATTCTTGTGAAGGAATTGAAAATTTTATGGCTGAAGAATCTTGCATCCTTATAAAAAAACGCTACCTGTCTTTTTGCGTCTCTCCAAAGTCTGATACGATGGTTCTCTTTGGAAGGAACGGAGTTCAGATAGACAAATACTGGCCCAAGAACCTTTTTCCATGGCTCTCCATTACGGTATCTGGTTTTCATGTCCTTCCCTGTATAGTGAGTGCTTGTAAACATCTGCGAATGAAGAATTGATAAAATAAAAACAAATTTTGTCAAGAAAAAATGAACAAAAAAGAAAGAAGAAAGAAGAAGAGAAATTGCTAGGAAAATAACTAAGAAGCATTTATAGGAAATAAGAATTTCCATACGATTGTATAAGAATAATGTTATCAAAACTCACTTAGCATTTTAGTAAATATTTTTAGTAATTAAATAGTCAAACAAATCAATTCAAGATTTACCTATCATTAAACATAATAAATACACAATAACATGAACTCGATTAACCACAGTAACATAAAATAAATTTTGATAGGATACCTTTAGAATGATTTAATCTAAAAGATGAAGTTATCTGCTTCAGAAGGTGCTTACAGAGAGGACAGTAGGGCCAACATGAGAGGTAAGGTCTTGTTTGAGAGGTCCACCGGCAAGGAATTCGTGGGAGGGTGTGATCATCCAAAAGCCAACAGGTGGGTCGGTTGATGATATCCATCCATGTACCTTGTTGTCTTTGTTCTCACACGAGTACTGGTACTTGTCATCCACCTGCAATGCATTCATGCAAGCCTGTTACACATCTGATTACTACAATTCTCATTTTTCACGCAATTTTTTATTTTTAATAAGGATGGGACCTAATTGTTAGCAAGGTTTTTTAGATATTTACTAAATAAATCGTAAATTACTCTTAATAATTCATAGATTACGTAATTTAAATAAATCATTTGATGAGTCAATAAATTAGAATAAAATAATAAATTTAATTCAATTAATAATTATAAATTTAACGTATTTTTATCTACTATTTTATTATCCTTTTAGTCACTAAAATAAAAAAATCTCCAATTGAGATTTTTTTCCTCTTATTAACTAAGATCTCTTATTACCCTAACCTACCTTTGGGCTTAAACTTCCACCATGGTCACAACTCACGACCTTGAGAGAGCACGTTCTAATGAGTTTGAGGAAAAAAAGAGGAAGAAGGGGAAAAAGTTCCTATTATAGAAACAGGTCCATTAAAATAAAGAATCAATACGTAAAGCTATAATCTAGTATGAAAAAAGAACCCTTTAACATAAGGACTCCGTTCAATTTTAATTATAGGTTGGGAAAATTTTTTGGTTAAATGATTTGATTGATCTTTAGATCTCATCCATTAGCTAATTAACCGATTCACGAACTTAATACATTGATTTAGAAGAACAATCTCATAAACTAAAAACTCTAATTGGAAGTGAAGAGAGGGATGCCTCATACCTCCCCTCTAAATTCAGGAATGGTTGTCTTGGTTAAGAGAACGGCTTCGGGATAGGCCAGTCGTCGACCATTTTGACGGTCCATTGGAGTTGGCATCATCCTTTGCCTATCATCCGATATTGCCATGAAGTGAAACCTGTAATTACACATATCATAACTTATTTAGCTCACCAAAAAATAGAAATAATGTATGTGGCATCCTCTTTTCATAAAATACAGAACCTATCATTGCTATGATTTCTTTTCTGATATCAGAAAGGAAGTGAATCGTTTTTTGAACTAATTAATTTTTCAGCTCCTTAAAATGATATTAAAAATAAGGTAAAATAATTTTTAATTTTTAATTTTTTAAAATTTTTTTATTTTAGACTTTGGTTAAAAATAACGAAAAAAAGATTTAACATGAATAATACACCTAAATCAATTAAATACTGAAGACATAACTACCCAAATCAATTCTTAAAAATTAGTTAAATCTAATTTAAATTAATAATTTAAGAGTTGAGTTAGACTGTCATGTCAGTAGTATTTGGTCGGTCCAATTGTATTATTTACTTTATTTATGTTTTCTATTATTTTTTAAATGAGGGTCTAAGAGAATTTTTTAAGAAATTAAATATAACAGGAAAAAAATAATTTTAAAGATTAAAAGAAATTTTAAAATTAGTTAAACTTCACTTTCTATAGTGTCTTTCTCTTTAAAAAAATTAATTATTTATGATTTTATAAAAAGGATTACACAAAATTATAGTATCTAACTTGTCATTTTGGAGCTTGAGAACAATCCTTATTTGATCGATGTCAACATCTGGCCATCCTTTTAGTCGCTCTAATATGGCATACATGTAAATTCCTGAGCATCCACGCTTTAATATATACCTACAAAGACAAAGAACAAGAAATTTTTGGGAAATTATATTTGTCAAATATGTCCATATAACACTTCCTAATTAAAAGAAAAATATCTAAAATGTAAATTAAGCTGCAGTTTTTAAAAATAAATCCATTTAATTACTGAGAATGTAGGAAAATTACCTCTTGTCTATATTTAAAGGGACTGTATAGTTACTAGATATCCATGGCCTTATAAACGAAATTTCTACTTGATTGTCATCTTCCATTATAACACTAAAGTTTGTTGCTTTCAATCTGCAAAGCAATAAGTTTGTCTTATTCAAGTGCATAAATAAAGTTTATGACATTATTATTATTATATTAGTGTGATTATGATAAATTACTAATATATTGTGTCATTAAAAAGAATTGATAAATTCATTATGCAAAACTTGAGTATCATAGACATAAAAGATTCTAACTAATGTACGACTCAGCCACAGTTATACGAAACTTGAGAACATATGATCTTTTGTTGCTGCAAAAGTTCGAAGAACTCAGCCAGGAGTACTGTACTTACCTGTCATAGGATATACGATATCCAGGCTTGTTCCAGACAATATCCCAGTACCTAAATTTTATCAGAACAGTAAACAATAGCATCAAAAGTTAAAGGTAGTTAAGAATGATAATTTTTGTTTATTTAAAAATTTAAAATAATTAACTAAAATGATATTACTTTATTAAATTTTGATAAAATAATATCATTTGAATTTTAAACTCTAATCATAAGTTGAAATCATGAAAGTAATCTTTCTGTAAAAAATTACAAAAAAAAGTTGCATTTATTGATGATTCTCTTCTGACCTTCGCAAAGCAGAGAGTCATGTGTATTACTTATCAAATTTAGCTATTTCAATTAGAAACTAATCTAACTTTGTTGAAAAAAAGAAGAAGAAGTGATCGATAGAAGCAATTGAGAATATTTACACATACCCTCGATTACGGTTGGTATTTTGGTGTTCAAGTACGTTATCAATTCCATGATATTGTATTCCAATTATATCGCCTGCTGGTTTGGAGAAAGTGATTTGGACGACGCCATTATCGATCGCTATCTGTGACATTGTTGTCTATCATTACCACAAATCTTCTGGCAGTTGAGCTATGGCAATCACAGCACCACAAAAAGAAAAAAAAAGATAAAGAGACTATGTTGAAATTCTTTATGAGGTTTCAGAAGCGGGATCATCATCTTAATGATCTGGTAGATACAAGAGCTTAGACTTGATATTATTGAAGATTATGTTATAGCCTACTCCAAAAACATGCTTTTCTTTGAAAAAAAAAATCTTATACCGACAATTATAAACATTTTTAATGACTTATATTAATTTTCAATTAAAAATAATATTATAATTATTTCTATTATTATAATTTACCATAATTTGATCTGAATTATCGTAATATAATTTCTAATTTTTAATTTAATACCGTGGTTATTTTAGCCCAATTATGTGACTATAGTCTTGAAGATTCAGGAGTGCAAAACAAATCGATGAGAAGAAAATGCATGTTCAATCTGTTGATAACCCTAATGATGAGAAAAAGAAAATGGGAACGAGTTTTAATTACCTGGCGATGATTCTGCTTTAGTTGCAGCCTGACCCGTAAAGGTGAAAAGCTGTTGTTCCAAGAAACTTCCCTGCAATACTTAAATGAATAAAAAAGAGTTATCACATTGAGATTAAAGTAAATTCTGATGAAGAAGTACTAAGCTTAGTCTCACCTCTGCATTATCACTGGCCCTTCAATCTTCATGTTCATGGCATACTCCAACCACATGAAAACAAAGGCAAGAAAATGGAGACCAAAAGAAAAGTATCTGATGTTCATATTTTCAAGAGAATTCTGTGAAATGAGAAAATGGAGATCAAAATTTGGAAGAGCTATCTAGCTCTAGACCAAGAGCTGGAGGGTTTGAGTGGGAAGGAAAAGCCAGAGTACTTGCTCACGTTCAGGAGAGGCCAAGAAGAGAAAGAAGCATACAACCATTGCCAGCCACCTGCATTCCTCTCCATTTTGGCGACTAAATATATGCTGCTCGTTGTGCTTAAAAAGAAATATGTAAAGGAACTAAGGACTTTGGAAGTTGTGATTGATTATCTTATTAATATGTTTTTTATTTTTGACAAATTTAAGTTTATAATAATATTTAATCTACTGTTTGAAAATAAATTCTAAAGTGCTATAGTTATTGACTTTAATATTTTAAAAATAAAATTACAAATAAATAAAATAAGTTGTCAAGCAAAAAAATTAAAAATTGAAATATTTCTGATTAGATTAAACTTGATTGCGAAAAAAATCAACGATCTTGTGAAAAATTGAATATTTTTAATTTGATTTATAATTAAACGTGAGTTTAATAAAGTATTAATTTGTAATTAAAAATTTTATTTTTTGTTGAAAATAAAAAATGTTAAAAACTTATACATACTTTTACTTTTTTCCAATATCGAGGGGCAATTCTTTATTTATCAAATAGTTAGCCAAAAATTTTCTTTTTTAACATTGAGAGAAACATGAATAATTGTTTATTTAGACAAATAAACATGGTAATATTATTATTTTTATATAATTACGCTTTTGACTGTATAAGAAGCTAAGGATTTATCAATAGTATCTTCCCCTGATTTGGATACGCACGAAGTTGCCGTAGAAAAACAGGCGAACAATAAACAGCCGAGTTAGTTGTTGGGTGCAATTTAAGGCATCTTTTTCTTTGTCCTTTGTTGGAACACGACGATTATCATACTCTTTAATACTGCTAACTGCGATTTGTGTAGTTAATAAACAATTGCACAAATTATTGGCTGCTTCGTATCGAATCTCTGGTTTAATTTTGTGTATTATTTTATAGAAATGAAAGAAACCATTATCTTTTCTATAGTTAGAAATTAACCATGTGTAAAGTCTGAAATTATCTTTTCTATATTTTATGTAGCTAGAAAATCACAGGATTGTTTATCACAGACGGTCTCACATTTGGACAATGCGCTTACGGTTGGGATATAGAGGATCGAATATCAAATTGTTAGTTCCTCAATCAGCTCTGTTTTCTCTAATATCGCATCTTAATGAAAATCACATGCGTTATTGTTCTACTACATTCATATGTTGGTGTGATTCCAACATCCTGATAGTGTTATGTGCTCTGCTTTATTTAGGTGTAACTATTAATGATGGATACGAGCTGACAAGGAAATCATGATTGTAACGTGGCAATCAAAAGATTAAAGGTCACATAATTTTTAGTTATCTAAATGTGCAACATAAGTATCCGGTAGGAGTTTTGATACTATACAGTCTTATTTTTGTCGGTAAAAAGTTTTTTTTCCAATTTATAATTATGTAATTGTCTAACACTCATAATCACAACAATTTAATTATAAAAAGTTGAGTTTTATCAAGTCACATAAAATTATAAATTTATAATTCATAATTCAAGAGATGATATTTAATAAGTTAAAAGATAATTATTAATGAAATCGATGCATAATATAATATTTATCAATTTGATCATTATTTTTTATTCTGATTAGTTATTTTAACACTTGAAATTAACAAAATAATAATTAGTTAATTAAATTAAATATTCTTTGTTATTCCTTTCTCATAGATAATGCAATAAGAAAAAAAATAGTTTAGACAGTTATATATTTATTAGTAACTTTTTCGTTTATATGGAAACACCTTGTAAACCCGAGGCTCTTGGGCTTTGTCTCCGTGTCAATTGGAGCTTCAGAGAAAAACCTAACTTGAGGCTAAACTGAGTTGGCTGAAGCCCAAAAGGTTTCTTCAACTTATTAACAATGTTTTAAGGATTAGAATGAAGTTAAATCGATAAGGTAAGAAGGTTAAAATTTAAAATATTTAAATAGTATTATATTATTATAAAATTAATTAAAGAATGAATAAAATTGAAAATTTTGAAATATGATTAAGGAGATTGTCCTTAATTTAAAGTTTAATTAAAAAGAGGAAATGTTAAATAAAAATTAATTGATTTATTTTGATTTATAAAAATTAATTAGTTTACAAAAATTAATCAATTAATTAATAAATTGATCTATTTTTAACAATAAGAGTTGCTAAAGTAAATCAAATTGAAAAATTAAAAACAGAACAAAAAAATTGACCGGCTCAAAAATTTCACTGTTGAACCGGCTGAATTGATTAATTTCAGCATGTTAGCATCACTTTTCTCATAATTTTTTATTTGTTTGTTTTTCACTTCTAATTGTTAAAACTTTTTGTCTTAGATCTATCATACTTAAAATTTTAAGGGAATATCTAAATTTAAGGAATTAAATTTTTTGTTCAAATGAGGAATAAGTTAGTTTTGATTTTTCAACCTAAAGAGCTTATAATTTCAAACATATTTCCCCCTTTTTTTGGGTTGAAAAACATCTCAAATTAAAGATATAAAATTATAATAAATTTAGATATCATAGTCACTTAAATGAATATTTAGGCATTCATTTTCAAGGATGCTTATGGATTTTCATAAGGATTAGGAAGAGTGTACATAATACATAGCTGAATTTGAATAATAAACCATATCAACAATAATTCTCTAATGAAATAATTCATATTTAATGTCATTGTCAAAATGACAGAAAAATTTAAATACATCATACCATAATAAATTTAAACAAGTTAATGCATATTATTTCTGACTTGTTCAAATATAAAAAAACAAAAAAAAAACACTTAAACTGCAGTAATGTTGCGAAAATATCAACTTCTTTTGATATATAATGTAACTAATTTTGCGCATATGCAACTTATATAAATGTTAGATAAGTTGATGTACTCATAAGAACAAAAAATTGGTAGCTTAATTTCAAATTAATAAAGTTAATTACTATTTAAGTACTTTATCACATGAAAATTATAAGTTGGTTTTTCTTATTTATTTGAATAGAATCACATATGTACATATTCTACATGTTTATACAATGAAAAAAAGAATAAGATTTTTTACTCAAATGCAACAGTACAATTCATTTGTTTTTCCTCTTTGCCATTGGCTTTATTTATGATATGTTTTCTAGTTCCATTTCCATGCACGTAATTGTTGAAATTGAGTGGGATCAAATCATGACTATAATGAAATAATTACGAAACTTTTTTATATTTTGATTTTCTGAAAATTAAGATCACTTTATTTTTATAAAACGATTAACGCAAAATTATAATAAAGCATGAATCATAATTCGTCCATTATTCTAAAGCTTGATCTTTATTTTGTCGTATTCCTCGAACCATTTTCAAAACTAATATATCTAAACTACTATAGCTACACAAGTGTCTAGTTTAGAGATGTCAATGGACTGAGTTGAGCACAGGCCGCTCCTAGCCCAGCTGGCCCGACCCCAAGCTAGGGTGGCCTGTGGCCCGACAAGTCAGAATAGGTTAGCCCATGGTCGAGCCAACCTAGTTTGACCATTTTTTTAAAAGAAAAAACATAAAAAATGATGTCATTTTTGAGGTTACAATCGGGCCACGGGCTGGCCAAGCCAACCCATGCTCGACTCGTGGTTCGGTCAACCCAAGCCAAAATTGGGCCAGGCTGGGTTGGGCGAGCGGGGCCCTTTTTGACATCTTTAGTCCATCCTTTAACGGTATCCATATAATAGGTTGACAAAACTCTGTAACTCGTACAAAGATGATTAAACAAAAAGTGTAAGTTTCATTAGAGTTTAGACCAATTTATAATAGATTTTGAACAGTTTAGTAAATTAATTAAAATTAAATTCTAATTTTATCTAAACTTTAACTAAAATTACAAATAATTATAATTAAATACCAATTATATCTAAATTAGATCCAATATCTCATATTGATCCTTATTCATTAAATATCTCATACTTAATCATAAAATTTCTCAAACTTTACAATCAAGTCTAATTTGATTAAAATATCTTTGTTCTCTTCAACCAATTCTTTATGTGAGACCCATTAGGTTCCTAAATTTTTTGGCAATAATTATAAATTATAAATTATAATTCTAATTCTAATTCATAATTAGAATTAGATCAATTAAAACTTCTTTTACTTTAGGTTCAATCAAGATAATTTACCTTTTAATTTATCTTTAATTCTCTAATTAAAAAATTTATGAACATAGATCAAGATTGACGTTTAGCGATGCATCATGACCACCTAAATATTTAGGAATGTTAAAGAGGTTGTAACTAACTTTCTATGTATGATATTTTTTGTATAATCCGATTCATTTAATCATAAATATTCCAATTAGACATAGAATATGAAATTAATGTCTACTCTAAATTAAGTCCAATCATAATAGTTCTCCATGATTAGCTATTGATTAAATTGATGACATTTGTAAACTATTTACAAAGCATCATTCCATATTGGTCAAAGATTTCTTGATCAATACTAATTGAGAACAACAAAACATTCTCCTTAGTTACTTTAGGATTATGAATCCTATCTTGATCACATAACTACTTTTATATAAGTCATGCTACATCCAATACCAACTGAACGACCCATGATTAAATAGGTCATAACTAGTATCAAAATATAGCAATCCCTATACAAGATAATTTTGGTGATCTCAAGTTAAATGATCACTTAATTATACATTCATCACAATGAGAATTTCCATCGACATGCAAGTAATGTTTCAAATGAATTTCTGATATCGGGTTAATTAAGTGAACTTGTTCTCAAATAAGCACCCACAAGTTTGTTTAAGTATCTTCATTTATTAGTCAATGAGATCGACTACTTCCTTCATAAGGAAAAACAGAATGTGTGCTCGTTTTTTTACATTTTATTAATGCCTAATCTTAGTAGAACAATGACTAGGAACAATTTAGGGAAACTATTTAAATACAGTATGAATCTCATAATTATAATCTCATTTGCTATGTATAACTATCCCTTGGACTTTATTATATACATCTAAATATATACAAGATAAAAAATGTCTTTAAATTATTTTTTAACTAAACTACAATCAATCGATTAGTTGTAGGACATAAACTACAGTAATCGTATCATCTTTATTGTAAATGGCTGTGCATGGCCATATATGTAGATAATTAGCAAAATCACTATCTTCAAGTTTGCCTTGTTCTTTTAATTAATTTTATGAAGTTTTCTTGATTTTCTTAGCTGATTACATCCACTCAAGTTAAGCCTCAAAAGTAAATGATGTTGATGTGATACATTTCAGGTTTTATCTGAAGGCTTGGTCTTTATTTGTTGAGATATAACCCTTAAATGAATCCAATTATAGTGTCAACTAATTTCTAACACTACAGCAAAAGGTGCTTCAGACAATGACATATTTGTAATAATTTAAAGATATGGTGCTAAAAATTAATATAACATAATAATTTTTGAAGTATTGTCTTTAATAATATTAAAAAACAAAGATAATAAAATTTGTTGCTACATATAAGAAAAGACAACAAAATTGAAAAAATGATTGCAATAAAGTCCTATACATGCAATATCTAAAATTGTTGCTATAGTTTCAATGTTGCGTAAAAAGGAAGCCATAGCCTTAGTGTTTAAATTCAAAACTAAGTGACCTACCACCTGAAGCAAACTCTGATCTCAGATGAAATGAACTAAACAAAATCAAATCAAATGAACTCGTCGATTTTTTACTCGGATTTGTTTTTTTAATTCTTTACACATCTTCCGCCAATGATTGATTATTAATCATTTTGAAATGACTCTTGTTCAATGATTTTTTATAAATGGAATAATTTTTATAAATCTAATTTATCGAAGGATTGTTTTTAAGTAAACTACAAACAATATTTATAATATACTAGTAGAGTAAGTTTACATGTTATTTAAAATTAAATTAATCCAATAAAATAAATAATCTCTCTTATTTTTCAAACAAAATCCCACAATAAAGTTAATAATATGACTTGTTATACACAACGTTTTCATCAAGGAGAATGGTTGTTTCGTTTAGTGGCCTTTTAAACAAATAATAGGCTAAAATACATTTAACTCCCTTGTATTTTATCACTTGGTATGTTCCATCCCCTTCTACTTTGAAAATGAACTTATTACCCCTTTGACTACCAATCAAAGGAGCTTAGAATTCTAAAAAGACTTTTTAACCCCTATATTATGATAACATCACCACTACTGTAACATGTTGCATTTTTTTGGCCAAAAATACCCTTTTAGTCTTTTGTTGACTAAAATGCATTAAACCCCTATTTTTTTTTGGCTCTATTTCATTATGCTCTCTATTTCAAAAAAAAAATTATTTGAGGCATGGATTACATTTGAACTGTTAATAAAAAATACTGAAAATATCATTGCCTTCACAATTGTACTTCATAACTGTTAATTTATGGAAAAAAATTAAAAAATTATTTATGAAACAAAATTAAAAAAGAACGAAAATTTATTGAAGGTGACATTTTTTTCATAATTGTACATTCTAATTGTTAATTGATGAAAAAAAAGGTAAAATTTTGTTTGTGGGTTACCTTCTCACCATTACTTCACAAAAAAAAATTGAAAATGTCATTTTCTTCAAAAATGTATAGTCTGAGATACTTCTATCCTTCAAAAAAAGGTTTGGAAGTAAGAAATTCTTTTCCATGCCAAAAAAATGCAAAACTTCATTCTAACTCTTTAAGGTAAAAAACACCCTAAAGCATAATGAAACAAATATTGTCAGATTGAAGAAAAACATAATAGCAATCTTAATTTAGTTTTTTGGAGGAGAGTGATAATGGAATGAATTACTTGTTTGAGTAATCTCCCTGTATTAAAGAATTCCTTTACTGCTTCTATAACATCCAAACTGATTGTATGCCACTGTTTCTTGAAAAAGGCTTAGGTATAACCATTGGGCCTCGGGGCTTTATCATTCCCGATGTTATACATTGCTCTTTTAATCTCCTCATCAAGAATTGGTGCTAGTAAAATTGTATGAGATTCCATTTCCAACTTAGGTCCAGTATTTATCACTCGCCTATCTGGACATTATGCTGTAACATCAGTACCAAATAGCCCCTGATAGTAAATAACAATCTGATCTATCACTTCCTTCATAGAGGTAGTCTTGGAGCCATCTTCTTTAAGTCGATGGGAGATATGATTCTGCAGGCATTTTGTCCTAGTAATTGCATGAAAGTACTTGGTGTTCTTATCAGCTTCCACAAGATGAGTACACTTTGCATTTTGTTGAAAGAATCTCCTCTCAGCCTCTATTAAGAAGCCAACAGTTTTTCTTTTGACATTCAACACCTGTTTCAAGTTCTGATCATTAGGACTCTCCAAAGAGGCCTTATAGGCTGACTGAAAGCATGCAGTAGCTTCTTTCACCTTATTAATAATATTCCCATATGCTTGTTTTTTTAAGGCTTTCAGAGGCTGCTTCAGGTTCTTCAATTTTTTACAAAGCATATATTGGACTGAACCCTTCTCTACAGACTCCCAATGATCAGCTAAGATACTCCGAAAGCTAGGGTGGTCAAGCCACATATTAAAAAACTTAAATGGCTTCAGCCTTGATGAAGTTATGTTGGTAAAAGTGACTACAATAGGGCAGTGATTTGAATCAGGTAGCATGTTTAGGAAAGTGGTTGAACACCCATAATCTACCAATTCCCAACCTTGGTTAAGTAATACCCTATCCAATTTGCCCAATGTTGATTTTTTTGCCATGTGAAGAACTCTCCTGTGAAGGGTGCATCTTCCAGTCCTTGTGAGATCCAAAAATCTAGTAAATCTTTAAGAAGGTATGTAGTTTGGAGTTGGCATCCCATTCTCTCCCTTGTAGTATATACACAGTTAAAAATCTCCTATAATCATCCAAGGTAAAGATAAAGCTGACCCCAACCCTTGTAGATGTTTCCAGAGTTCCCTTCTTTTTGCTACACTATAAAGACCATATACAAAGGAGATAATAAAACTTTTCTATGTGACAAGATAGTACACTTGGCAATGGATGAATTGTTCCCCAACCTCCAATACATTACGCTTGTAGCACTGAAGGTTCTATACCACACATATTCTACCTCCTGCAAAAACTTCAAAATTCTTACAAACTGCCCAACCTTTATATCTGTTTTGCGTCATCATCCTTAAACTTTCCATAGTCAACTTGGTTTCTAACAGACATGCTATTTTACAATGATGTTGCCTTATAAGTTGGGCAACACAATGCTGTCTCGAGGCCTTGTTTAGGCCTCAGACATTCCAGCGAAGGATGGTCATGGAGAAGAGTTGGAGGGTCTTTTCCCTCCTAGTCTCTTGGTTGTAGCTCCTTTATTCTTTTCATGTCCTGACAGCCCAGATTGTAACTCCGCACTTCTTCCTCCAGTTACTACTTTCTTGACTGGCTTGGTAGGTTTTTAAGTAGCTGAGGTGAACTTGTCAAAGGCTTTTGTACCTTGGTTTCTAGCAGATTGCTTTAAATTAGTACCCTCATTCCCCACTTTGTTTTCTTATACCAACCGGCTCTTTCTTGCTGTTGCCATGCCCTTGTCCTTTTTGGGTCCTTGAATGTCAACACCAGGAGTTCCTTTAGGTACTGCAGGGTCTGAGAGTTCTCTATCCGAATTACCAACCTGTTGCAAACTAGGATCTCCCTTAGGTACTAGATTTTCCCTCCGAGTCAAAGTACTCTTCCCTCGATTACCAGGTTTCTGGGTCACTTGCTGCCATTCCCCTCCTCTGGTACTACTGACATCTACCTTTGCTTTACTAATAACCGAATCATTAGTCTCATTGTCCACTGTCTCCTCCCTAGGCATCCTATTTACTCCATTATTTCCAGCATTAATTACTGTCTCCTATTCCTGATGAGGTTGCACCGGATCTGCTTGTATCCTGGTTTCTGTAAGCACCTCTTTAGTCCTCCCCTACTCTTGGAATGAGGTGGTTTGTTCCATCTGTGGGTGGTGCCCTACAGGTTCTGCTCCAGTCACTTCTTGACCTTGCTTCTTCCTGCTCTTAGATTTACACTTGAATGGGGTATGACCAAATTTCTGACAACCATAGCAATAACTAGGAAAAGTTTCATATACCACTTCTTGAGTGTAGGTGTTTCCATCTAGCATTTGGACATCAATTGAAGAATTGGTTTCTTGGCTACATTAACTTCCACTAACAATCGGACACCCTACCTGAGCTTTATTACTATTTATGTGATCAGTACATATAGGTTTACCTAATCGGAATCCCAACTTTGACAATACCCTTTCATTCTAGAGTTCCAGAGGCACATTTGGTAACTGTATCCATGTTGGTACTTCCATGAACTCCCTATAATCAAAATAGAATCTATGTTAGAGTTTTTCAAAAGGAAGGTTTTCCCAAATAGAATGTACGGTCCATCTGTAAGCATTATAGTTCTATCCTCTTCTGAATCGAATTGAAAGATGATCCAGCCCCTATCATGGGGTAACACTTTGCGTCGGACCCCCCATTTCTCCATTAATCCTTCTATAGTCTTCATACCCGGGAATTTACTTGTAAAACACCCCACAAGGCAATACCTCCATTCTGTTTCAATTGAAGAAACTTTTGAAGCCTCTATAGTTACCTCATCCTCCATTGAAACCACCTTCAGGTGTAGCCCCTTGTTAATTTCTCGGTTATTTCTGAAAAGGCTAGCAAAGGAAGCCTTTGGCAGTGTAGTTGGATTGGCTTGGCGAAACTGAGTTTCAAATCCTTGTTGTGTGCTATTTGCCCCTCCAACATAATCAGAACCTCGTATAGTAGATGCTTGGGTTTTTCCTAGAGTATATGAGTTACGCATTTCATCGAGCATTTGGTGGGCAGTGTCGCCCTTCTCTTTTGCACATGCATCCGACTCACTAAACTCTCCCCCTTCCTCAGTCGTGTCATCTGACTCCTCATCCCCAGCAGTATTCTCAATATACTCACCAGAAGTGGATGCATCCTCATCCCCTTTCTGATGAGTATTTTTATTAGGGTTTTGAGGAACAGTACCTGCGATAGTAGTGCCTGAGCTCCCACCTCGACTAGCACCTGCGCGAGTATTAGTATGTACTATTCAGGCTCCCTTAGTAGGAGCATTTTTCACTGGATCGGTCTCACCCCCAATAGCTATAGTCGGAGAATGTAAACTGAGGATGCATTCCACAGTAATATCCCTTCCTTTCTTCGTCAACTTCTTTTTCTTCCCTATTGTCACAGGAGTCCCGAAAGACTCCGGTAAGCGTTCTATCACAGTGCCCCTAGAATTGATTTACCTCTCCGATTTGAACGAACTCGCTATCAGAGAACCACTCCACACGTACACTCGGTCCCCCACCGCAATAGAATATGGTAATTTGCAACCAAATCAATGGAGAGCAAAATTACCCTAAATTGATTTTCAGGCAACACCCAATGTTCTCGTCCAACGATACCCTATAACAATAGTGAAAGCTAATTAACAAAATACCAAGGAAAGAGGGAATCTGGCCTGATTGTATGCGAAACCTAGGGGAGATTCAAGAGAAAATCACCTAGGCTTGAGAGAGCAACTCAAAATGCACACCAAAAAAGGCTCATAAGGTTTGTGCATACAAAGATGGAGGTGATGATTGATACTTCAGTAGGAGTGTTTGGTTCAAATGATCCTCGTCCTGTACAGCCTGATACCCTTTTTCCAGTGTTTCCCGCAACAAAGGGAATCACATCAGGAATGTTGCATTGACTTGTTGACAAGAGTTAATACATAATCCTATACTAAATATCAAACATCCAAAGTATGAGTTTTTCCTTTTTTATGTTTAACAAAAAACTTTAGTTGGATGAAGATGTTGCAAATATATGGCCAGAGTTTGTAACAAATGGGAAAGACATCATAAAGGTATTGAATCTCATCATATCTTATGACCTAATCAAGTTTCTTGTAGTCTTAATATGGTGCTACATTTATTGTTTTTATTATAATCAGGTTCATCACATGCTAAACTAGGAAATTTGACAATAACTTAAAGTCGCAACTTCTTCTAACATTCACTTTACATAGTTGATTATAAAGGTAAAGGATTATGATCCTCCAAGTACATCTATGCAGAAATATCTTTCTTAGCTGCATTGAATTTACACGATCTTAATGTTATCCCTTCTTTCGTTTTGTTTTGTTTTCTATAAAGTAAAGTAATTGAACCTTTCCCACTTGTTAGGTAAAACTTGTGGCTAAAATTGGAATAGAACTGACTGAGTTTCATAAAGTATGTAGGTAGTTGTTACTAACCTTGGACAGGACCATGCACTCCTAGATTGTATAATGCCTATACCATTGTAGAAGATGAAAATCCTTTCAATAGTAGAAATATCTTTCTCAGCTGCATTGCATTTACACGAGGGATTGGAAAGAAGACTAGTTCTTAATGCTTCATTTTTGTTTCATTTTTTATAGAGTAAAGTGATTGAACATTTCCCACTTGTTAGGTGAAACTTGTGGCTAAAATTGGAATGTGGGCGTTGGCTTTGGCTCTGATCAGCACTCTCACTACCTTTGGCGTGATGCTATTGCAGAAATCTCCAAAAGCCTATTTATCACTATACTTCGGGAGGTTAGAGAACCTATACATATTGGTTTTGTTTAGTATTTAGATTAATTCAGTTATATTTCATATGAAATAGAGGAAGATAATGTAGGTGAATATTTAAGCTAACTGTTTTTTTGTTTTTGTATTTATAAGTCCTTATGGATTATATATTATATATAAATGCAATTATTGGTTGTTTATATTTGAAAGTACGTATGCAATTAAGACATGCATTAAAGTATATATGGATGTTGCCTATTTAATGACAAGAGTTTGCTTTTCCATTAACATATTATTGGTAACAAAATAATAAACTATTGCTTTTATTATTACAAATTATTGCTTAAAAAATCCAATTCATTGTCTTATAAAGTTTCAAACTGTTGTTATATCTATTTAATACCGTTGTTATATTTTGAGATTGTTTGTTGCCTTAGTCAAAATGTTAAGTAACATTATTCATTTTGTTGGCAAATAAAAAATTTTATTGCCTTATATCCATAGCAACATCACTTTATTTAATTATATGAATTATGTTACCTTAACAAAAAAGAAATAATAATTGTATTTATAGTTACGCTTTTATCTGTTGCCTATTACTATAGTGCAACTTTGGTCCTATGGAAAATAGAGACTAAAGAAGGAAAGACGAAGACTTTGTGTATGTACATCTATCTATTTATACATTTTATGTGTAACATCCCATCACCGATAGGAAGGGTAAACTAGTAATTTGGAACGGGTTAGAAGTGTTTAAAAATTGTTTGGCTATGTTCATGCATTCATA
>JAOSBN010000179.1:3000867-3022003 GCA_027563595.1 Erythroxylum suave | reverse complement strand
AAGAGTTTTAGCTAAATCTTTTTCTAGTAAGGTAAACCTTCCTATTCTTTAGTTTTGATAGAAGAAAGAGGTAGGTTGTATGTGAAGAAGATGTTGAAGGAAGTGGAGAGAGAAACCAGGTTTTTGTTATATGATGAAGATGAGAAAAGAAAGAACAAGAATAAGAAGATGATGTTAGATTTTAGTTATTATAGTTAGATAAAAATTAAGAAGAGATTTATTGTGAGCTTATTCATGGATGACTAGGGTTAAGGAAGCTTTTTATGTGTGTGTGATTAAATGAAGATATGTTTGTTTTTAGGGAACCAGGAATATAGACGCCAAGAGGGAGAAGAAGAATAAGCTTGACTTTCGAAAATTTCAAGCTAATTAGGTAGGTAATATATTTATAGTTTGTGATGATGAACTACATTGATTAAGTGCATGTATGATGAGTATGTTGTTTTATCCATGGTGAATGTGAGTAATATGTTATAGTTTAGTGATGATGAGTTGAAATAATTGGGTGTATGTATGTTTTGAACCATTGTGGATGTGGGAAATATATTTCGTGAATGTATATTGTGTTGCATTGTGATAATTTTAATGACCTTGTGTGAATGAAAAAGAAAAGAATTATGAAACATGAAAGCATGAACACAATGTAGAATGTATGATCATAGAAAAATCTATTATGTGGGCGAGAGAGAAATCCGTTTCGTTAGTCACGTGCATGTTGACCTATAGCCTTCTCCCGGCTGCCCGCTTGTGGCCACGAGATCCTGAGAAATCGGACTTGTTTCATCTCACGATGTAAACTTCGGTTTCGCCGTTTCGTCCCACGGAACTCTCGAGCCATTGTGTGTGCATTACATATTTGAACATGTTAAGATATAATGTATATTGAATGTTATGATTGATAATAATTTTCAGCCCATTTTGTTTTGTGATGATGTGTTGTGACAAAATGATTATTGTGTGGTGTGTGGTTCATTAGAATCGACTATAAATATATTAACTATTGAGCCTCCTAACTCACCCCATCAATTTTCACCCCTCAGGTGAAGTAAGAGCAGATCAGTGAACCTTGCAAAAACTTTGGGCAAATCTCTAAGAAGTTCATTCGTTGTAACTACGCTAGATTGAATACTTTAGGTGATTATGAATCATGCATACATAATTGTATTTTTGATCATGATACTGTATGTATTTTGTGATTGTGATACTGATACGACATTGTGAAACAAAGTATGAAAATATGTAACTCCTTGTTGATGTGTATTGATACTTATATATGTATGCTGAATTTTCAACTTATGAGATTAGTTGTGTGCTGAATGTTGAGAGATAATGTGATGGTTTGGTTGTGGTAAATTGTGTAGCAAAGGAGTTCGGTATGTAGGAAATTAATTGTTGGTCCTTTGAAATTTGGGTAAGAATTGTTTGTGAATTGATGAGTGAAAACAAGGAATGGGGTAAAAAGTGTGAACTGAAACTTTGGGTAATAATCTGCACTGATCTAGGCAGAATTGGGCTTAGTGGTTTACATAAAAGTTGTAGATTATTCTCTTAGCTTTCTATCTCTATAAAGACCGAAATTTTTGGACGTCAGGTGTAGAAGTTATGACCATTATAAGGTAGCTGTGTTTGGGTGCAATTATGCATAATTGGTGTTTAATTTAGATTAAATGGTAACCTTCACTTAATTGATTAAATTGTAGTGATACATGCGAAATTAGACAAAGTTGTCTTCATGAAAGTTGTAGGGCTTGATCTTAGCTTTCCATTGATATATATTTTGTAATTTTTGGGTTACTGGATTAAAAGATGTCCTGCTTAGAAGTAAGGGTGTCAATTCTAGGGGGAATTGCGATCGTGACACGGTGCATTCGCGAGTTCTGGATTTTCCCCAATTCGCGATTACGACCAAGCCGCGATCCCGACAAAGGCTCAAAAATTCACGATCGTGACTCAACGCGATCGCGGCCGGCCTAATTTGCCAAATTCGCGGCCGCGACCAGGTCGAAACCGCGAGACCCCTGTGTCCAGAAGACTCTACACCCTTCCACGCCGCCTTACTCTTCCCCATTTTCTCAATTAAATTAATCCTTTTTCCACCCAAATCTTTTATGTTTGTTCATTTTAGCTATGGAAAATTTTGAATTAAATTATTGTGTATTATTTTTTCTTTTCCTATGAAATTAATTTAGTTAATATAATTATTGTCTAATTCTTTTATTTGACAGTATCCATTAATTATTTTATTAACAGTTAATTGTTGTTATTAAATCATTTTGTTTTTGACTAATTGAACTATATGTTCGAAATTATTTTATGATCCCACCACAAACCTTCCGTGTCTAGATATTTAATTAAATTAAGGTTATAAATTATTTTATTGAAATGTTCCCAATTATTATTATTATTACAAATAAATTTCCAAATGGTGACACATAGTCACCATAAATTGCGTACAAGGATCAGGGCCAACAATTTTCATTTGAAGTAGACCAAAAATCCTAATTTTTTTTTGAAAAATAAAAAAGAAATGTGATTATAGTTTAAACTAAAACGTCGTTATAACAAGCTCAAGGCTTTAAGCCTATAATCATATTGCAATATGACTTAAGAACAAAACTCTCTAAGGAAGATAGTATGACTATTTGCATAAGAGACAACAACATAAAACATTTATAAGCACCACTGAAGTTTTATCTTATAGGAAAGGTCATTCATCATTTCTGGTATTTAGGATTTTGCTTTCTCTGCTTAGCAGATTTCCTTTTTACAGATTTTGATTGCACACAAACATCACCAAGTATGTTGGGGACATGGACAATAATTATATCACTATCCTCTGTTTGTTCAATATCCCTTGACTCTTAGTTTGCCCAACAATTACACCTAGGGTCAGCATATTGGCCCGATCCATTTGAGAATGCTCCAAATATTTGGAGGTAAAATCATTAGCACTATTGTATATATTCTCCACATCGTTTGCACTAGAATTGTCAAGAGTTATCTTACCCTAAGAAATATATGTGACAACTTGCTCAGTCCTCAAACCAACTAGTTGATTACCATTATCTTCATCACCGGTAACTACATCCACAGTACCATTAAGCACACCCGCAACATCACTAGTTGTTCCATCCTCTGTAAGAAGGCTATTTGTACCAACCTCAGATGTCCTAACCTGCAACAACTTCGTTACTATCTCCACATTTGTATCAAGCATGCTTGTTTCTGTCAAAGGATCATATTCTGTTTCTATTGCTGTGGTTTTTGCAGTTTCCAATTCGTCATTATTGTCGGTCAGCCTAATAGAAATTTGGCTCTTCCCCAATTCTCCTATTAGCATCCACAACGCAGACCACAGGCGTCTCTGCAACAACATCAGCAAGTTGAGCAGTAGTCAAAATGGTACTCTGTTTGTGGAAGATTCTGTGTCGGTATCTTTGTAGTTGTCTCCAATTGAAAGGTCCTCCCAATTGGTTGCCACTGCTTGTTGGAGTTTGGTTTCCAAGGGTAAGACAACTGTATAGTCTTCATAACCATTTCACCCTTCTCTCCCACGCTCATCACCGAAAGAGTATCGGGAAGAATTGTCGACTTAGGTATCTCAATACACACTTTTGCATAGCCTACCCTCTCTATTTGTAGTGTTTGAGAATCTAAGTTTAGAGGTTTACCTAAGGAACTCGCCGCATAACTAAACTCTTGGAGCGTCCATAGTTCCATAGGCAGGTTATGGAAGTGGACCCACAGTAGAAATTGGTCTATCGAACTTTTATCTGTGTCCATGCTCAGATTCCATTGTTGTAAGAATAAAGGTTGATCTCCAATGTGCCATGGGCCTTGTTCGGTGATTTCCTGCACATCATCATCCTTGCTAAATTTGAAGAGAAAGGACCCATCTTAACATGGCAGGACCTTCTCCAGTCCCTTGGAACTCCACCTGGCTTGAGTCCAAGCATTCACCACTGGGAATACTGGGCTCGTGCTCCAAAAAAAAGCCAATAAGAGCCGAGAACCCTATCCGAATGCCTGCATCAAGAATTTATTTTAGGGGGCATATTACGCCGTCCTTCACTACCCGTTGGAAATGTGTCACAGCAACTTTGGGTAACTGAGGTATTAGTTTTCGCTTCCAGGCTCCATTGGGTTTTGCATTTGATGTCACCACCTTGGGTAGGTTTTCTTTGGATGCGCCGGGAAGGCTTCCTTCAGTCCCGAAGACTCTTCAACTTTCATTCGAACGCCCCTCATCCCTATCACGGTCTGGCTGGCGGGAGGAGCAAACCCAGGAACGTCAACACCAGCAACGTCAACACCAAATTCCTTCACTGCTTAAGGAGGTGGCCCACCATCATCGGTAGTAACCATGGTCGCCGCTTTGGAGCTTCCATGGATCTTAGCTCCATCTCGCTATAAACACTCTAGAATTTATCCATTTATTTGTAGACTTTAAGTGACTATAACTTAACTAAATAACTACATGGTACTAACTTACATGATTTCAGGAGAAAATTAAGGGTAAATATATGTTAATGCTTGACTTCGAAGACCAAGTTAAAATAAGTCCCCTTCCACTGAAGCTTCCTTGATCGTTGGAAAAGCTAACGTCAGGATAGAGAGGTCTAGCGCTAGTTAGAACCACCGTGTTCTTTCAGATTTGGTTTCTGTTTAAATATTGCAGTAATCTTCATTCTTCACTACTATCTAGACAAACAGAAAAGCCATGGACATCTCTATTTTTGGCTTGCGTACCGTAGTTGTTTCCTTTTTAATGCTTCTTCCCTTTTCTTGTTCAGTTTCCTTTCGGATCACACGCTTTGATCCCAACGACAACAGCTTGATTCTTGAAGGAGGAGCGACAAACTTTGTTGGGACAATCGACTTGAACAGTGATCGTTACACGGGTCAGGTTGGTCGGGTCACTTATGCTAATACAGTACCAGTATGGGATCATCAAAGTGGAAAGCTCACAGACTTCTCAACTCATTTTGCTTTCTACATCGATGTACAAGGTCGCCAGACATATGCTGCCGGGTTCGGTTTCTTCCTTGCTCCTGTGGGATTCCATATACCACCCAATTCAACTGGAGGCTTCCTTGGCTTGTTTAACATCACCACTTCAGTTTCCTCTCGTAACCAAATTCTTCATGTTGAATGTGACACTTTCCCAAACCCTCAGTGGGATCCTCCAGTCCAGCATGTTGGGATCAACAACAACTCAGTTGTCTCTGCTACATATACCCCTTGGAATGTTAGCCTTCACAGTGGTGATACCGCTGATGTTTGGATCAACTATAATGGCACAACCAAGTCTCTATATGTGTCATGGAAATATCAAAAAACCTCTGTTTCTCAGGAAAATACAAGTCTTTCGTACATTATCGATCTTCGGGAGGTTCTTCCTGAATGGGTAACGATTGGGTTCACAGCTGCTACGAGTAATCTTATGGAGAGGCATGTACTTCAGTCGTGGGACTTCAGCTCAAACTTGGAGATGGATGAAGCAAACGGAACAAACACTAAAAGGGTGAGGCTGCTCGTAGGTTTAACAGTATCAACCGGAGTTTTCATAGTTCTGATGATTGTAGCATTTGGTATTTTCAATGGAGGGAAGCTGAGGAGGAAGAAAACAGCAGAGACAGTGAATTTAACTTCAATCAATGATGATCTTGAAAGAAAACCACTTCCAGGAAGATTTTCTCTGAATGATCTCGTCTCAGCTACCCGCAACTTCTCTGATGAAAGGAAGCTAGGTGAAGGTGGATTTGGTGCAGTCTATAAAGGTTATCTGACAGATTTAGATATAACAGTTGCAGTGAAGAAAATTTCAAGGAGTTCTAGGCAGGGCAAAAGGGAGTATATAACTGAGGTCAAGGTCATTAGTCAGTTGAGGCATAGAAATCTGGTGCAACTTATTGGTTGGTGCCATGAAGGACGTGAATTCCTTCTTGTATCTGAGTTCATGCCAAATGGTAGTCTCGATTCTCACCTATTTGGCAAGAAGAGTACCCTAACGTGGGAAGTAAGGTACAGAATAGTTCTTGGATTGGCCTCCGCTTTGCTCTACCTTCGTGAAGAATGGGAACAATGTGTGGTGCATCGTGATGTCAAATCGAGCAACGTAATGTTGGATTCAAGTTTCAACGTGAAGCTTGGCGATTTCGGTTTAGCTCGACTTATGGACCACGAGCTCGGTCCACAAACCACAGGCTTGGCTGGAACTCTAGGCTACTTGGCTCCTGAATATATAAGCACAGGTAGAGCTAGTAAAGAGTTTGATGTGTACAGCTTTGGAGTGGTGGCACTAGAGATTGTGACAGGAAGAAAGGCCGTCGATCCAGTAGAACACAACGCAGAAATGAGTTTATTACAGTGGCTTTGGGATCTTTATCCGAAATCTTAGCTTGGCTTTTGATAAGAAACTAAGAGCAGATTTTGATGCAAAACAAGTAGAGCATTTGATGATTGTCGGCTTGTGGTGTGCCCATCCTAGTCACAGTTTAAGGCCATCAATTAGGCAAGCAATTCAAGTTCTTAACTTCGAGGCTGCTCTGCCAAGTCTTCCTAAAAACATGCCTTTTCCTGTCTATCATGTACCTACAGTTGAAGCACTACCAGCTACCTTTCATAAACCTTTAATCGGGAGTGATGGTGTCATATCGTGTTCAAGCATTAATATAGGTCGTTGAGCTTTATATTTGGACTCAGCAGAAACTTCGGCATGAAATTGTCTTTTCCCTTTCTTTTTTCTTTTAAAACTTTCCATGTAAATAACTCTGCAACCAAGCTATCGATATCATTTTCATGTTTATTTAAAATAATTTTACTTTTACTTGGTCACTCTTAGTGTTAAGTGTAGTGTTTCACCATTGCTTTTACTTGGATAACTTTTGCAGCTTGGAAATGTTAGAGGTCTCTAACTTTGTGTCAGCTTGTGTGGAATACCTCCAATATGTGCGTGCACGTACACGCAAGAAGTCATCGTCATTTCATGACAAGTATATAAAAGCTGAAGTCTTTCGTGAAGTCTTTCATCGAAAAAATCAACCTATTAAACAGTTTATCAGACTCCTGTAACAAATCACGTCCACAGTTTTAAAACATGACCCTGACAAAGTCGTCTTAGCTTATCTACCCGTAGGACTAGCAAATTAATTTAGTTTTCAATTAATTGTATGTTAGATTAAAATTAGATTTTTTTAGTTTTAAAGTTTCATTTTGGCTTTGATTGAGCCTCGTAGGTCCTATCCGGTTGGAATTCCAAATCTTGACTATATTGAAATAGGAATTAGATTTCTTGTTTCGGTTATAATGATCTTTAATATTCCATTAAATCTCATTTACTCATTTACGTAAACCTAACCTATATATATGGATGATATTTAATATAATAAGGTTGAAATACCGTAACTAAATCAGAGAATTTGATGTGATTGAAATGGGGTCGTTTTATTTATTAAGGAAACAGTGTTGTTTCCTTCTTTTGTTCTCTTAACTTCCAACCTACCTCTCTTCTCCAAGTCTGTCTCACTCACACTCTATCTCTGGTCTTGTCTCACTCACTCTCTCATTGGTCTATGAATCAGTGGCTCTCTACCACTCTTCACACTCTCATCTCTAGTCTCCAACCAGTTGCATTGATTAGGTAATTTTTCCTGTAAACTCAACTTCGCAACTAATTGATTTTTTTTGTTTAGTTTTGGTTGTCAATGTGGTTGTTTGGTTTCCCCTCCTAAATGTGGAAGCCTCTCAAAGATATATCTTACCCTTTTCTTTTCCTTGTTCGTTGAACTTGATATGTTAGCATAATGAATTGATTTTCCGTGAACTTGAGAACTTGATACTTGTGAGCCTGGACGTATGATAGTCTCCAAACTAAGGTTAAATCATTCGAAGTCATTCTGCTTATTCTCTCTCCATTTTGATGCCATGTTCTAGTTGGTGGTCTTCTTTTTATTGTTGATTGTTTTGTCTTGTGTCTATGGGGACTTTTCTTTATTCTTGATATAAGTTCTCCTATAGTTCTTGTAAATTTTAATCTTTAACATTCTAAGCAATATTTTAAGCATATTATTCACTCAAAATCATTTATAACACAATTAATTCAATACCTTGAAGTCCTAAAATTAATGCTATAAAGAAAAGAGAAAATACTAACATTAATCCATACTCATGCAATCTCTTATTGTTCACAAATGCCTTCTTTACTCAAAAACTTTATCCACTTTCACCTTCTTGCCTTTCTTCGTTCTTTTCAATAGTGTAAGAACTAATGTCTCTTTGATATTTGTAAAACGTTACTTTACTGTAACACTAATGATTCTGATTTCCTTTACAAGCCCAATAATTATTATTTTTGGCTCATCTTATATTAGAATCAAATAAAGTAGTATGGGCCACACTTTATGATTATTAAATTCTAACAATCTCTCACTTAACCCATGTTATAACTTGATGATCCAACAATACAAATGTGCACCATATATTGCATCTATAAACTCATCAAACTTGAATGAATTGAAATAATGGGATCATGATGGTCACACATCATCTACCGACATGATTCCTTCCAAGTATCACATAATCTTCTCAACTCAAAATAATTGCAATTGAGAAAAACTATAATTCTAAAATTTAATGTTTTCTAAAAAAGAAAATAATTTGTCATCATAATAAAACAATATGTACGTACACAACATAACTTGTTAACTAATAAATGAGCAAAAACATAACATTGATTGAATTTATAAGTGTCAAAACAATAATAGCAAATATCCAAACATATGTTACATAACATGATCTCATGCTAATAAGGACTTATCTATAATGTCCATCATTTCAACATGACCAGTAAATGTTTTAGGCAGTAATCCTTTAGTTAACGGATCTACTACCATTAAAGCAGTTCCAATATGCTCAATGGACACTTTATGTTTTTACACTTCTTCTTTGATTAACAAGTATTTCAAATCTATCTATTTAACACCCTTAGAATACTTATCACTTTTAGAGAAGAAGACAATTGCGAAATCATTACAATAAATTCTTAGCGGTCTAACTGTAATGTCGACAATACCTAGCTCTAAGATAAAGTTCTGCAACCACTATGCTTAAATAATGACCTCAAAGCATGCCATAAATTCAGCCTCCATAGTAGAAGTAGCAATGACAAACTATTTTCCACTATTTCAGAAAATTGCCCCTCCTGGTAGTTGAAAATTGAAATAGAAAACCAAAGGTAGATTTATTTTAGTCTACCCGACTAGCATAGTCGGAATTTGAATAATCAATCACTTTTAAGTGATCTGATTTCTTGTATGTGAGTATGTACTCCTTAGTACCTTGTAAATACCTAAGAACTTTCTTTGCAGATTTCTAGTGGTCCAGTCCGGGATTACTTTAATATCAGCCTAAAATTTCAACAGCGAAATTGATATTTGATCAATTACAAGTATGAATATACCTCAGACTCCCAACTACAAATGCACAAGGATTAGATTCCATTTCCTTTTATTACAAATCATTCTTGGGATATTGCATTTCACTAAATTTATCCCCTTTCTGAATTGAAACTATCCCTGTTGAGCATTTTTCTGTCCTAAATCACTCTGATACTTTACTGATATATCCTTTATGGGACAACCCTAACAATCTTTGTGTCCTGTCACAAAGTATTTCTATTCCAATCACATAGGATGCTTCACCCATATCTTTCATTTCAAGCTTATTAGAGAAAATTTTCTTTACATCATGTAACAAGCCTAGATCATTAACAGCCAAAAAAATATCGTCAACATACAGTACTAAAATAATGTGCTTGCTCCCACAGACATTTATATAGATACACCTATCAATAGTGTTCTCTACAAAATTATAAAAGGTAATGATATCATTGAACTTAAGATACCACTGTTGGGAAGCTTGTTTCAAACTATATATTGACTTCTTTAATTTACACACCATATTTTCCTTTTCTGTAGTCATAAAACCTTCCTGTCGGTCCATATAAACTTCGTCTTCTAAGTCACCATTCAAAAAAGCTATCTTTACATCCATTTGGTGAAGCTTAAAATCATAATAAGCTACCAATGCCATAACAATTCATAAAGAGCCTTTCTCTGAAACTGGAGAGGAAGGTCTTTTTAAAGTCAATGTCGTCCTTTTAAGTGTAACCTTTAGCTATAAGTATGGCTTTGTACTTATCAATATTACCTTTCGAGTCCCTTTTGGTCTTAAAAACCCACTTACAACCTACTTGCTTTGAGCCTTCAAGTAACTTAGTTCTTAGACTTGATTATCTTCCATAGATTTTAACTCTTCTTTCATAGCATTGAGCCACTTTCCTTAAATGAGACTGAATCCTTATTAATGCTCAAGTCATACCCGAGCTCAAGTGAATACACCACATAGTCATCTAAAATTGTTGGTCTTTTCTACCTTCTAGACCTTTGCAATATTATTTCTTATGGTATCAATTGATCATTTGTGACTTGCACATTATTTATTGGTTCATTATTGACATTCTCTTTTTGTGAGTTTGGAATATTAACTACTTGTTCTGATATATTGCGTGAATGTGATACAACAAGAGGAATAACAACTTGAGAAGAGACACTAGGTGAAGGATTTTCCACGTGAATCTTTTGAATATCCACCTTTTATGGTTCCCCACTCCTACTAATTTATCCATTTTCAATGATCTTAGCATTACCAGACTCATCTATTCTTATACCACAGTTAGGACAATAAAATATATACCCTTTAGACTTTTTTAGATAACCGATGAAGTAACCACTTATGATTCTTGCATCAAGTTTCCTTTCATAAGGATTATAAATCCTTATTTCAGCTGGGCAACACCAAATATGTAGGTGCCTCAAGCTAGGTTTCCTATTTGTCCATAATTTATAAGGTGTCACAGGAATTACTTTACTATGAACCGTATTAAGTATATATGTAGTTGTGCTTAATGCATACATCCATAAAGATAAATGTATATTCGTGTAACTTAACATACTCTTAACCATATCCATAAGATTAAAATTCTACCTTTCAACTTACACCATTTTGTTGTGGTGTACTGAGCATTGTATACTTTGCACAAATGCCTTGGCTTTGAAGAAATTTTGCAAATGGACTTGGACACTGTCTATTCTCATCATATTTACCATAATATTCACCACCTCTATAAGAGCTTATGACTTTCACTTTTCTATCTAACTGACTTTCTACCTCATTAATGAACACCTTAAGAATGTCCATCGATTGAGACTGTTCATCTAGTAAATAGAGATAACAATAACATGAATAGTCATCAATAATTGTGATAAAATATTTCTCACCACCCTAAGATGGAACATGAAATGGACCGTATATATCAATGTGTATTAATTCAAGTAACTCAGTACTTCTTGTGGCTAAACTCTTCGATATGTGTTTGATTTGCTTGTCTTTAATGCAATCCACACACACATATCAAATTTGTAAAATTGAGGTAAGATTTCACTTTCACTAACCTCATTACCATTTTCTCTAGATATATGGCCTAACCTTTGATACCATAAATAAGCTAAGCGTTCATTATGTGCATTATGTTTATTACCAATATTGAGTTCATCATGAAATCGAGATTCAGAATAATTAATATCAAGGTTGAAATTATATAAACCATCAATTAATGTACCAGAATCATAATAGTACTGTCGTTTATACAGAGAAAAAATATTGTTTTTGACATTGAAATTAAAATCTATCTTGTCCAACTTACTAAAAGAAACTAAATTTCCAGCACATTCAGGAACATAAAGACACTTTTCAAGATCTATATTACAACTAGTGTCTAAGATCAATCTATACGTCCCTATTCCTTCTATTAGTGCCTTCATTCTACTACTCATATACAGGAACTCTTCAGTTGTATTTATGGTTTGGATCGAAACAAATCCCTGCATATTATTTGACATATGAGTAGTTGCACTCGAATCTAACCACCACGAATTATTGTAAACCTTGATACGATTTGATTCAAAACATACTGAAACATAATACTTACCCTTCTTTTCCTACCAAGCCTTCTTCTTAAGGTAATCTTTGTTGAGATGACTAGCTTTTTTGCAAAAGAAACAACACTGTTTTTCTGGATTTAGCCTTCATTAAGCTTCACTGGTGCTTTGTCCTTCTTGTTGCTCTTCTTTCTTAGCTTTTCCTTTCTGATGCTAGCTTCTTTGTGAATTGTAAGGTGAACAGTGTTCTTTCATTTTCTTTAATCTCCCTTCGTCTTACACCAACATGGCCTTGATTTATTGAAAGTTTCATGTCTCCTTCAAAGTGTTGGAATTCATTTGGAACTAACCAAATTCAGGAGGAACTGAGTTGATGATGAACTGTACAAGGAGAATTCACTCATATCCATGCCCATTGATTTCAACTTTGCAACCATATTTAACCTGACTGTTACATGATCATAGATAGGTTATGACCAGTCAAATTTTTTGGTCGTCAATTCACTCACCAAGCTACCTATAATAAACTTGTCAGCTATGTATGATTGTGAGTACTCTTTGGTTTTATTCATGAATTCCCTTGCATTGTCTGTATTAGGGATTGATGACTTAACATTTTCAGTCATTATTAATCGCATCAAGTTTAGACTCAACCCATTAGACTTTTCCCAAGCCTCAAAATATGTCCTTTCAGCTTGGGTACTAGTCTCAGTAATAGTTGTAGACTTCTCCGCTACTAATGCCAAGTCCTTATCCATAATACCCAATAGAAATTGGATTTTCTCAGACCACTCTTCATACCATTGAACTTGATCAGGCCATTGTCCATAGCTAACAAATTACTAGAAGCTGCAAACGTAAAAACAAACTCACAAATTAATGCTTTAGCACAAATAATAAATTTAGACAATAATAAACTTTAATGTATATATTTAAGTTCACATTTCGGTGATACTTAAACACATATCCTCAATCTATAATGATGCTAACAACATATATATACACACTTTGACAAATAGTCAATCATACTCAATAATAACTTGCATTTTGTGCATGTTAATTGTTTGTGTTTTATGTTCTTTTGATAGGTTTATGTGATGTTTTGCTTGTGTTTCCATGGTAATTCGTGTCTTTGTATGTTCTAGGTGACAAAATATCAAAGTGATGCGATTTGGAGTGAATTTGGCTAATCTGGAACTGGACAGGATTTCAACATGACCACGTTGAAGGTGACGCGATGCTGGCATATTGCCACCTACGAATTTTGAATTAATCACCTTGGGATTTGGGCCTGAATGACACAACCCTTTTTCTAAACTATGTCAAGTTATTCTGTAGCCCATTGAAGCCTTATTTTGATATCTAATTGGGCCCCACTTTATTTATTGAAAAGAGAAAGACCTAGACTATTATTGGGGCCCACTTCATTTATTGAAAGAAAGAAAACCTAGACTCACTTTTGGGGAAAAGGAGGCTGGCGGCAGAACTTGAGAGAGCATTTTTAACAATTGACTTGGACAAAAAGAGGGGGATTTTTTACATCAGCTAAAGGAAGGTATCGATGGCAGCACTTGGGGAGAAGAAAAACGTTATTTTTACAATTACTTGGAGAGAAAGACAACGGCGGCATCGCTTTGAAAAAGAGAACATGGGTGGAGAAAAGAACATGATTTTATAATCAGCTCAAAAGAGGTGACGATAGCAGCAATTCTTGGAAGGACGATTTTTGACAATCAAATTTAGAACAGTGGGACGAAAGTAGTTTTTAGTGGATGAAAAGAAGACAACGACTACTTCTTCAACAACGTTATCTTTTAATATAGCTATGTGCGGCTAATCTTTTGAACTAGACAAGGTACTTTACTTTTGATATATTTAGTTCGTGAGACTCCTTTGATTTAATTGTTTTCGTTTATTTCTTATGTTTGTTTAATCTTTCCACTTTAATTGATTTATTATTGTCGGGTTTCTACATTAATGAGACCTGTTAATTGATTGACTTAGTAATAAATTGCCGAATAGATTAGTTAATCCGTAATTACTATCTATCGAAGTGGCAAATTAATTTCAATTAAGAAATTAGTGAGATTAAATAATTTAGTCTAAATAGATTGCGGCTTTTGCGATTCTGTTGACTAAGACAAGGGTCCATTAGAGCCTACGACTGCCATAGATTATATTATGCGGAGCTTTACTCGGGAATAATCTAATTGGTTAGGGTAATAATCTGCGGAGCTTTACCCAGGGTTATCGAATAATTACGAATGGATTGGTTGATATGTGTTGTTCATTGTTTGCTATAACTTTGTCCATAAGAATGAACGAAATTTATATTTTTGAGTCTATGATCAAATTATAGTATCAAACGGAGGAGTTCCTTGGCTAGGCTTTTCTTTATATTGTTTTCAATCTTTATTTTTAATTTTCTTCTGCGTGATTACTGCGTGATTTCGTGTTCTAAAATTAATCATCCCCAAATCAATTCTTTTTATTTTTATTTTTATTTCTATTATTGTTTTCACACAAATAAACAATTGTTATATTGGTCTCTGTGGTTCGACCCTATTCACCACTTTACTCGTTTAAGTGTTCTAGAGTAGGAATTTATTTTTGCTGGTTTGACACGCCATCAAATTTTGGCACCGTTGCCGGGGACTAGTGTTTAAGTTTTTGTTTGTTTGTGTTGCCAATCATTTTTTTCTAGTTGTTTGCATGCGGCATTGTGTTTCTACAGGTGATTTATTGTTTGATCCAAAGATAGAAAAGACTGCTGAGCAGCTTAGAAAAGCGACCAAACTGCGTAGACAACAAGCTTCATCATCTGCACAGAACTTTCCTAACAGTATTGAAGATCTTTTGACTCTTGTATCTGATTCTGAAGAAGAGGCCGAAATGGCAGAGCAAAATCCAACAAATTCAGCCACCATTAGAGACGTGCTTGCACCACCTGTAGTGCAGCAGCCACTTTATATTCAATATCAACAAGTGGGGGATGGTTTTGAACTGAAAGCCGGATTGATACAATCTTTGCAGAAGTTTAATGGGCTGCCATTTGACGATCCAAATAGGCATTTGAAGGAATTTCACTTGGTTTGTTTCAGTTTTAGGCCAAGGGGAATTACTGAAGAGCAGCTGAAACTACGGGCTTTTCCATTTTCTTTGGAAGGATCAGCAAAAGACTGGTTGTACTATATCCCTTCTAGTACAGTTAATACTTGGAACAAGATGGCATTGTTATTTTTAGAGAAGTACTTTCCTGTATCTAGAGCTGCCAGCCTACGAAGAGAAATTTGCAGCATTAAGTAAAGGGACACTGAGAACATGTACGAGTATTATGAACGATTCAAATGCTTATATGCCAGTTGTCCACAACATGGGATAAGCGAGCAGCTGCTTATCTAGTACTTCTAAGATGGAATGCTAATGAATGACCGCCGAATATTAGATGCAGCTAGTGGGGGAGCAATTATGAACAAAACTCCTCATGAAACCAGAAGCTTAATTTCTGCAATGGCTACTAACTTGCAACAATTCGGGTATAGATCTGAAACTTCAACCCGAAGTGTTCATAAGGTAGGTACGTCTAAACTTGAAAGTAAGTTGGATAAGACAACTGAATTGTTAGAAAAAAATATTTTGCATTCTTTTAACTTTAACAATGTAAACACTAGTGCTGTGACAAGGGGACAGAAAGCCCCTATATGTGGTATTTGTTGTTTGTAGGGACATCCCACCGATGCCTGTCCAACGCTCCAAGATGGGAGTATCGAGGAGGAGGTAAACGCAGTCAATGGAAGCTTCCAACCTCAACAAAAATATAACCCATTCTCTAATTCATACAATCAGGGTTAGCGCAATCATCCTAACCTGTGGTATGGAAATGGGCAGCAAGGACAGTCACAGCACGGACAACTACGTCATGGCCATATTATGACTTCATATCAGTCACACAACCAGCAACAACAGTAACAATATCCAAGGCTGAATTTTGGTGACAGAATTTTGAAATTGGAGGATACAATGGAGAAGCTAACTGCATCGCAGATTCAAGCCAATACTAATTTCCAACAATTCCAGGCATAGACCAGCCTTAATTTTCAGGAATTGAGGGAACAAATTAGTCAGTTGGCAACCTCTCAAAATCAAGGGAAATTACCCTCCCAGCCTACTGTCAATCCTAGGCAGAATATCATTGCCATTACTTTGCGTAGTGGAAAAGAAATTGAAAGTGTTGGAGGATTGTAGAAACTTCAACATGACCATGTTGAAACTGTCGAGCCAAAAAAAGAAGCTGAAATTGAGAAAATCGTGACAGCTAATCCAGAAACGCCACCATTCCCACACAGATTGGCCAAGAAGAAGAAATTGCAGAATGATGAGGAGACTTTAAAGATTTTTGAGAAAGTGGAGATCAACATCCCCTTTCTCACGTTGCTTAGACAAACACCAAGGTACTGCAAATTTCTGAAGGACTTAGTTACTAGCATGACCAAGATGAGAGGCAATCAGCGTATGGTGATGAGTGAGAATGTCTCAGCAGTGTTGCAGGGCAAGTTACCAATAAATGAAAAGGACCCAGGTACGTTTACCATTCCTTGTAAAATTGGCAATGTTGGTATAGAACGGGCTATGCTAGATTTAGGGGCTTTTATAAATCTTATGCCATTGTCTATTTATACTACATTAAATGCTGGTCCATTGAAGCAAGATGGTGTAATTTTAACACTAGTTGATCGGTACCCTGAGGGATTATTGGAGGATGTTTTAGTGCAGGTAGATGATCTAGTATTTCCTGCAGATTTTTATGTGATTAGAATGGAAGATGAGGGGTCACCTGCATCTAGGATGATGTTGTTAGGATGCCCATTTTTTAGCACTTCTAGGACAAAAATTGATGTTCACGGGGGGACTTTAACTATGGAGTTTGATGGTGCCAAAGTTACATTCAATATTAACAGTACCATTAAGCATCCTGTTGATTATTGTACAACTTTTTCTGTTGATTGTATTAACCCCTTGACTGAGAAAGTTCTCAAGTTGTGTGTTGATAATTTTTCAAGTTGTGATAATTGATAACATTACTCCTGCGAAGCTATCAAAAATCGTGACTGAATGGGTAGTTCTGAAAGGTATGGTCCACTCAGTACATGATTTGCAGGTGTTACAAGCTGCATCTGGCATGTTACAGTAGCCACTGAAGATTGACGGCAACAAATTACTCCCCTTCATTCTTCAGCCGCCAACATTAGAGCTCAAAGCATTACCTGCGCACCTCAAGTGTGTCTCCTTAGGGGAGGCCGAAACATTACCTGTGATTGTTTCCAATCAGTTGATCGATTTAGAGGAGAAGAAGCTTATCCGCATCCTTAGGGAGAATAAAGAAGCTATTGGATGGTCGATTGTAGACATCAAGGGAATCAGCCCTACCATTTGCATGCATCGAATCCTGTTGGAGGATGATTGTAAACCCAACAGGTAACCTCAGCGTTGATTGAATCCACCGACGATGGAGGTTGTAAAAAAGGAGATACTAAAATTATTGGTTGCGGACGTGATCTACGTTATTTCGGATAGCAAGTGGGTAAGTCCAACACAGGTGGTTCCTAAAAAACCTGGTATTACTGTTGCTGAAAATGAAAAAGGTGAATTAATACCCACTAGAGTTCAAAACGAGTGGCGTGTATGTATTGATTATAGAAAATTAAATGCTGCTACCCGTAAAGATCATTTCCCTTTATCGTTTATTGATCAGATGCTTGAGAGACTTGCAGGTCATTCTCATTATTGCTATTTAGATGGTTATTCATGCTTTTACTAGATTCATGTAGCGCCTGAAGATCAGGAAAAGACGACATTCACTTATCCGTTTGGCACTTTCACTTACAAACGTGGCGACGTTTCAGAGATGTATGGTAAGTATCTTTTCTGACTATGTAGAGGAAATTATCGAAGTTTTCATGGATGATTTTACTGTGTATGGAGATTCCTTTACATCTTGTTTAGAAAATTTGAGGAAAGTGTTAAAAAGATGCATTGAAAAAAATCTTGTGCTTAATTATGAAAAGTGTCATTTCATGGTTGATCAAGGCATCATATTAGGACATATAGTTTCAGCTAGGGGCATCAAAGTGGATAAATCAAAAATTGATGTGATTAGCTCATTGCCTTACCCCGCAAATGTGCGGGAAGTACGCTCTTTTCTTGGTCATGCAGGTTTTTACAGGCGGTTCATCAAAGACTTCTCGAAGATAGCTCATCCAATGAGCAACCTTCTGCAGAAAGATGTGCTGTTTGAATTCAATGAAGACTGCAAAAAGGCATTTGATATTTTGAAGGAAAAGCTAGTTACTGCACCTATCATCAAACCACCAGATTGGAACCTCCCTTTTGAGCTTATGTGCGATACCAGTAACTACGTTGTAGGAGCAGTTTTTGGGTAGAGGGTAGGCCTTGACCCTCATGTGATCTATTATGCATCAAAGACGTTGGATAATGCTCAACAAAAATATTCAACCACTGAGAAGGAGATGTTTGTTGTGGTCTTCGCACTAGAGAAATTCCGATCATACTTGCTTGGTACGAAGGTGATAGTGTATTCAGATCATGCTGCTCTTCGGTACCTGATGAGCAAAAAGGATGCAAAGCCAAGACTTATCCGATGGGTTCTTTTGTTGCAAGAATTTGACATTAAGGTCAGAGACAAAAAAGGAGTAGAAAACCTGGTTACAGATCACCTGAGTAGGCTGAACAACACTTCTGGAGATGATCTGGTCGTTACTGAGGAGTTTCTTTATGAACAGTTGTTCGCGATGACTTCAACATGGCCATGTCGAAACCCATAGTACACGGATTTGATCAATTTTATCACCCAGAATGGATACCTAGATGGTATCACATCTGCCCAACGCCATAAATTGAAAAATGATGCCAGGTATTACATTTGGGATGATCCATATTTATAGAAAATGTGTTCTGACCAAATTATGCAAAGGTGCATACCTGAATCTGAGATTTCTTCCATATTATAATTTTGTCGTGCATCTGCTTGTGGTGGTCATTTCGGCCCTAATAGGACAGCTAGAAAAGTGCTTGAATCTGGTTTCTATTGGCCTGACATTTTTCGAGATTCTTATGCATTTTGTAAAGCATGTGATAGGTGTCAAATGACTGGCAACATAGGCCGATGAAATGAAATGCCTCCATCCCCAGTTATTATTTGTGAAATATTTGATGTATGGGGGATCAATTTCATGGGCCCTTTTCCATCATCAATTGGTTTTCAATATATTTTGTTAGCTATCGATTACGTTTCGAAATGAGTAGAGGCAAAAGCTACTCAGACTAATGACTCTAAGGTTGTTGTCGATTTTATGAAGGCTAACATCTTTGTCAGGTTAGGCACTCTGAAAGCAATCATTAGTGATCACATGACTCATTTTTGCAACAAAGTGTTTGCTGCATTGCTGAAGAAATATGTAGTTATGCACAGGACCTCCACAGCCTACCATCCTCAAACCAATGGGTTGGCGGAATTGTCTAATCGAGAGGTAAAGAGTATTTTAGAGAAAACTGTGAATTTCAGCAAGAAAGATTGGAGCTGGCGCTTGGACGATGCTCTTTGGGCCTACCATACTACCTACAAAACGTCATTAAATATGCCTCCCTATAGACTTGTTTATGGTAAGGCCTGTCATCTGCCAGTGGAAGTTGAGCATCGAGCGTTTTGGGCTATGAAGCAATGCAACATGAATTTTGATGCTGCTGGGCAACAAAGGAAGTTGTAGATTCAGGAATTAGAAGAACTACGAAACCATGCTTTTGACAACGTTATTACATACAAGGCCAAAACTAAAGCTTTTCACGACAAGCAACTTGCCAAAAAGAAGTTTAAAGTCGGACAAAAGGTACTTTTATTTAATTTGACTTTAAAACTTTTTGCAGGAAAATTGCGATCCAAGTGGATTGGACCTTTTGTGGTTACAAAGATTTATCCGTACGGTGTTGTGGATATTCAAAGTATGGACACGAAAAAGATATTCAAGGTGAATGGCCATCGTTTGAAGCCATTTTATGAAGGATTTCAGCCCCAGTCCGTCGAAGTTAATACTTTCAATGAACCTTCCTATAACTGAATAGGATCCGTGTCGGGCTAACGACGCTAAACAAACGCGCTTCTTGGGAGGCAACCCAAGGTTTGCTTTCATTTTTTTCTTGGAAATTTAATTTTTAGTTGTCCATAATTCTGTTCGGCTTCTTGTTTTTCGACATTTTCTTTTTGGAATTCGTCCCAACATTTTGCTGTTATTGGATATCACTTGATCACGAGATTCTTATTGCTTTGCAAGACAGTATCGTTTGATCATTACCATGGTGAACCGAGGAAAAACAAAAAAATTCTACACCACCTCGACGCTCCACCATCACCTTAGCGCGTCACTTAGAGAAGCTTTCTCTCACTCTTTCCTTTTTACTGTTCTTGTCTTTCATTTGCTAACATTGAGGACAATGTTTAGTCTAAAGTGTAGGGAGGGGAAAGTTTCAATTATTTAGCTTTGTTTGTTTTATTTGCGTAATTGTTTGTTTGCGTTTTATGTTTATTGTTTAATTATTTTGCTAGATTTTGCTGTTTTACAATTTTTGTTTTTAATGCGATGTTTACACTGTTTTGTGTTAATTTGTGCATACATGCATTATGTAAATGTTTTGGACAATCTTGCCTTCTTTGTTTAGGAAACTTGAATTATTAGATACTTTGACCTAATTGATCTTTTCTTGATCCTATCTTGTCATGACTTGAGTTAGTATGTGTACTGGAATTAAACAAACTGCTTCAGTTGCTTGCACCCTTTAGAGAGTAATAGGCATACATTCACACTAAACACACTGTGAGATTTTTGAGATATAGGATAGAAAGTGCAACTTTACACACACTCTAGTTTTCTTTCGGAGAGCGCACACATTTGTCTCCTGCTAGAAACTGACATGAGTTCTGTTCAAAACCACATTTAGTACACTAGAATGAAGCTAAGGCATTGTTTGTGTAGCCCCTTTGCTATCCACTTTCTTTCAAAATCCAACCCAAAAATTTTATATCCTAGTTCAACCCCCTTGAGCCTAGACCTTTTCTTTGTTTTAAC
>JAOSBN010000179.1:2984026-3000767 GCA_027563595.1 Erythroxylum suave | reverse complement strand
CGTGTTCTGTCAGACTTTGTTTCTGTTTTTATATTGCAGTAATCTTCATTCTTCACTACTATCTAGACAAACAGAAAAGCCATGGACATCTCTTTCTTTAGCTTGTATACCGTAGTTGCTTCCTTTTTATTGCTTCTTCCCTTCTCTAGTCCAGTTTCCTTTCAGATCACACGCTTTGACCCCAATGACACCAGCTTGATTCTTGAAGGAGGAGCAACAAACTTTGTTCGAACTATCGGGTTTAACAGTGATCTTTACATGTGTCAGGTTGGTCGAGTCACTTATGCTAATAAGGTACCAATATGGGATTGTCAAAATGGAAAGCTCACAGACTTCTCAACTCATTTTGCTTTCTACATCGATGTCCAAGGTCGTCAGACATATGCTGCCGGGTTCGCTTTCTTCCTTGCTCCTGTGGGATTCCATATACCACCCAATTCAGCAGGAGGTTTCCTTGGCTTGTTTAACATCACCACTTCAGATTCCTCTCATAACCAAATTCTTCATGTTGAATTTGATACTTTCCCAAACCCTGAATGGGATCCTCCTGTCCAGCATGTTGGGATCAACAACAACTCGGTTGTCTCTGCAACATATACCCCTTGGAATGTTAGCCTACACAGCGATGATACTGCTGATGTTTGGATTACCTATAATGGTACAACCAAGTCTCTATACGTGTCATGGAAATATCAAACAACCTCTGTTTCTCAGGAAAATACAAGTCTTTCTTACATTATAGATCTTCGGGAGGTTCTTCCTGAATGGGTTACGATTGGGTTCACAGCTGCTACGAGTAATGTTATGGAGAGGCATGTACTTCAGTCGTGGGACTTCAGCTCAAACTTGGAGATAGATGAAGCAAAGGGAACAAACACTAAGAGGTTGAGACTGCTCGTAGGTTTAACAGTATCAACCGGAGTTTTCATAGTTCTGATGATTATAGCATTTGGCATTTTCAATGGAGGGAAGCTGAGGAGGAAGGAAACAGCAGAGACAGTGAACTTAACTTCAATCAATGATGATCTTGAAAGAAAAGCACTTCCAAGAAGATTTTCTCTGAGTGATCTCGTATCAGCTACCCGCAACTTCTCTGATGAAAGGAAGCTAGGTGAAGGTGGATTTGGTGCAGTCTATAAAGGTTATCTGAAAGATTTAGATATAACAGTTGCAGTGAAGAAAATTTCAAGGAGTTCTAGGCAGGGAAAAAGGGAGTACATAACTGAGGTCAAGGTCATTAGTCAGTTGAGGCATAGAAATCTGGTGCAACTTATTGGTTGGTGCCATGAAGGACGTGAATTCCTTCTTGTATATGAGTTCATGCCAAATGGTAGTCTCGATTCTCACCTATTTGGCAAGAAGAGTCCCCTGACGTGGGAAGTAAGGTACAGAATAGCTCTTGGATTGGCCTCCGCTTTGCTCTACCTTCATGAAGAATGGGAACAATGTGTGGTGCATCGTGACGTCAAATCGAGCAACGTAATGTTGGACTCAAGTTTCAACGTGAAGCTTGGCGATTTCGGTTTAGCTCGACTTATGGACCACGAGCTCGGTCCACAAACCACAGGTTTGGCTGGAACTCTAGGCTACTTGGCTCCTGAATATATAAGCACAGGTAGAGCTAGTAAAGAGTCTGATGTGTACAGCTTTGGAGTGGTGGCACTAGAGATTGTGACAGGAAGAAAGGCCGTCGATCCAATAGAACACAACGCAGAAATGAGTTTATTACAGTGGCTTTGGGATCTTTACGGGTCCGAGAATCTTAGCTTGGCTTTTGATAAGAAACTGAGAGCAGATTTTGATGCAAAACAAGTAGAGCATTTGATGATTGTCGGCTTGTGGTGTGCCCATCCTAATCACAGTTTAAGGCCATCAATTAGGCAAGCAATTCAAGTTCTTAACTTCGAAGCTGCTCTGCCAAGTCTTCCTAAAAACATGCCTTTTCCTTTCTATCATGTACCTACAGTTGAAGCATTACCAGCTAAACCTTTAATCGGGAGTGATGGTGTCACATCGTGGTCAAGCATTAATATAGGTCGTTGAGCTTTATATTTGGACTCAGTAAGCAGAAACTTCGGCATGAAATTGTCTTTTCCCTTCTTTTTTTCTTTTAAAACTTTCCTTGTAAATAACTCTGCAACCAAGCTATTGATATCATTTTCATGTTTACTTAAAATAATTTTACTTTGACTTGGTCACTCTTAGTGTTATGTGTAGTGTTTATGAAGAAAATTTGATACGAAATTACAAATTAATTTCGTAATTAATCAACACAATTAATTAATCCTAAGAATTGCAGCATACTAGATTTAATAATTATATAGACAAATACCTGGAAATTGTGGAACAATTGAATCTATTGTAGTTTTTTGAGAAGCGAAGTGGCAAAGACGCAGATGATTGACTACTGCTATTCCAAACCCTAATCAGCAAAAACATATACAGTTCTCAATGGGACGACTGTATTTAAGGTCGGCTAGCAGTAAGGCCTCCTGTGTACTGTAAAACATGGGCTAAGCTTACGCATCATAGCAAGCCCATGAACACAGACCCAATGACACATTAAAGAGAGAATTAACAAGCTCAATTATCTTGACATCAAATTAACCAAATTAATCGGGGTTTGTACAAATTTATGTTTATTATGCTAGTCCACAAAATAATGACAAAATTCTATCATTCTCCCATTTGGACAGCATAACTAACATCAATGAACGACAGAAACAAATCCCCAGATTAATATACAACAACATGTGGCCACACAATAGGATGTCAAAGTAGAGCCAAAATCTTTCAATCATAAGTCCAAAATAAGGTTACAAGTACCTCAATAATATAGAAATAAGACCCGATAGGAGCACTAATAATATATATGCAAGATATCCATACCTCGATGACCTAAACAGAATGTGTCATAAGGAAATGTACACAAAATGGTGATCCGTTTGTGCAATTCCAAACAAAATGGCCCAAGCATCGATCCAAGATGCCAATTGAGATTTAACAAAATATCTCATAACAACAAAATGAGACTGGATACAAAATGTCTCCAACAAAATGTCATATATGTATACAAACATTTAAATGTATCTGTGCGGTATATTAATAAAGTATATGGAAATAACAATAATAGCAACAATTATAATCAAAGTCTCTAGATTGAATAACAAAATAGTCAAATACAATGTTGCTATTAAAAATTAACATAAAAGACAGACTCCCACTAATCCAAGGCATCAAAAGATCTAAATAGACCCATACGAGTTACATGACTCACAAAAGCCTTAACAATCAAGCCTTTGGTTAGAGGATCTACTACCATAAGATCGGTGGGTATATGCTCTATACGAGTCTGAAACTCCTTAACCTTCGCTCTAACAAACATATACTTTGTATCAAAATGTTTCGAACGCTTGAAGTTCTTACATATTTGAGAGAAGCCCACCACAGTAGAGTTATCACAATATATAGTTAGAGGTTTAGAAACACTCTCTACAAGATGAAGCTCAGAAATGAAATTCCTCAACCATATCGAGTAGCTTCATAACAGGCCACATACTCTGCCTCCATAGTTGAAGTTGTCGTAAGTGTTTGTTTAACACTTTTCCAAGATATAGCTCCTCTAGCAAGCATAAAGATATATCCTAATGTGGATTTGTGATCATCAGGGCAGCCACCATAATCAGAATCAGAATAACCTATCACCTCAAGGTGATTAGACATCCTGTAAGTGAGCATATGATCTTTAGTACCCTATAGATACCTCAGAACTCGTTTCACAGCTTGCCAATGACCCACACCAGGGTTGCTCAAGTATCTCCCAAGTACATCAACAACAAAAGCAATATCAGGACGTGTACAAACTTGAGCATACATAAGACTGCCAACAGCAGAAGCATTTGAGACCTTTTCTATCTCTGACTTATCTTTATCATTTTGAGGACACTGGCTATTCGAGAGTTTGTCACCCTTTTGGATGGGCGCACTATAAGGGTTACAAGCCTTCATATTGAATACATTCAAGATCCTTTCAATATACCTTTTTTGAGACAAACCAAGAACACCATGAGATCTATCACGATGAATTTCAATGCCCAGAACAAAAGAGGCATCGCCAAGATCTTTCATATCAAAATGAGCTATCAGCATTTGTTTAGTCTCAGAAAGAAAATCCAGATCATTACTAGCTAAAAGAATATCATCAACATATAAGACAAGAATAATGAACTTTCTCCCACTATTTTTCAAGTAAATGCATTGGTCAACAACATTTTCCTTGAAGCCAAGGGAGCAAACTATTTGGTCAAACTTCAAGTACCATTGTCTAGAGGCTTGTTTCAGCCTATAAATGGATTTTCTGAATTTGCGTACCATGTGTTCCTTACCTTTCTCAACAAAACCAGCAGGCTAATTCATGAATACATCTTCATACAAATCACCATTTAGGAAAGCAGTTTTTACATCCATTTGATGAAGCTCCAAATCAAAAAGAGTGACCAAAGCCATCATAATACGCAATGAATCTTTAGTAGAGATTGGGGAAAAAGTCTTATTATAGTCTATACCTTCCCTCTGGTTATACCCCTTTGCAACAAGTTTGGCTTTGTACTTTTCTGTCTCACCTCTAATATCACATTTAGTCTTAAAGACCCATTTACACCCAATAGTTTTATAACCACTAGGTAATTCCACGAAATCCCAAATGCCATTCATACTCATAGAAGCCAACTCATCTTTCATGGCTGCCAACCATTGTGAACTACGAGGACAATAAATGGCATCTTGAAAAGAAATAGGATCTGAGTCTTCAACTAAGAATTCATGCTCCTCCAAGTAAACATAATAGTCTCGAAATTTAGAAGATTCAGTGGATCTAGGACTCCTTTCAGATCTCCTAGGTGGAATTACAACCACGTCCGGGGCTTGAGTATCATTGCCAACCTGTTGAGGAATTTCAACATCATTTACTGGATCAACAACATCATCATGAATCAGAGGAACCTGAATTGACTCAGGATGAAATATAATAGGCGTGGGAACAACAACATGATCCTCTCTGAAATCAATAACACGAGACTCATGTCTTTCATTATGTTCAATGTCCCCTTCAAAATAGACAACCCAATCTGATTCAATGACTCTAGTAGTGTGATTGGGACAATAGAATCTTGAACCTCTTGAGCCAGTAAAATAACCAATGAAGTAACCTGAAATAGTTCTAGGATCAAGCTTCTTCAGTTGAGGATTATAAATCCTTACCTCAACCTTATAGCCCCAAACACGGAAATGCTTCAAAGTGGGCTTCTTTCCTGATATAAGCTCAAAAGGAGTCTTTAGTATAGATTTACTAGGCACATGATTGAGAACATAAACAGCAGTCCTCAAAGCGTCTCCCCACAAGAACTCTGGTAAGGTGGAGTGACTAAGCATGCACCTAACCATTTCCATAAGAGTACGATTTCGTCTCTCTGCAATCCCATTTTGTTGAGGAGTACTAGGCATGGTATATTGCGCTTCAATTCCACAATCATACAAGTATTTAGCAAAAGGGCCAAGGTTTCTACCAGTGTCATCATACTGACCATAATACTCACCACCTCTACCAGATCTTACACATTTAATCTGCTTCCCAAGTTTCAATTCAATAACATTTTTCGGTGATTTAAAAGCATCCAAGGATTCAGATTTCTCAATGAAGGTGATGAAGTACCTATAGCCTCCAATGGCCATAAGAGTAATGGGTCCACAGATGTCTGTGTGAATTATCTGTAATGGTTCCTCCTTCCTTGTCATTTTCTCCTTTCTTACTTTAGCTGTAAACTTCCCTTTATGCAATCAACACAAGTGTCAAAATCAAAGAAATCCAGATAATGTAAAATAGTGTCCTTAATCAATCTCTCCATTCTCTCCTTAGAGATATGTCCTAACCGTTTATGCCACAATATAAAAATTTTTTCAGGAATTCTCCCACGTTTCTTTCCAACAATAGTATTAACATCATCACATGGTCGATCAAAATGAGAAGAATTAGCAATTAGCATAAACAATTCATCACGCATAATTGCAAAACCAACAACAGTAGAACCATAGTACAAAACAATACCATTATTGATTATATGGAAAATGTATCCACAACTGTGTAAAACAAATTCCTTTGTATAGAAGGCACGTAAATAGTATCTTTCAAAAGAAAATCATGTCCAATACTCAACTTCAAGGAAACTACTCCTATGTGCTCAACATTAACATTAGATCCATCTCCTAGTTACACCATCAACTCCCCTTTATTTGGCCTCTGCCTGCTTTTAAACTCCTGCATGAGTTCGTTACATGAATATTGGCACCGGTGTCTAACCACCATGAATTAGGAGGAACATCAACAAGATTTGATTCAAAACAAACAAAGATCTGAGGTATAACTTTCTTCTTTGCCAACCAATTTTGAAATTTTTCACAGTCACGCTGCCTATGCCCATGTTCATGAAAAAAGTTGCATTTTCCATTAAAAATAGGCTTGGGCTTAACACCAGAACTCTCACCAAGCCCAAAAGGTAATGCAAGTTTATCATTCCTCTTCTTCTTAAATTGAGGCTTACCCTGTTTATTTCTTTGAAATTTCTTCTTCTCACCACTCTTGTGAGAAGTGTGGTGAATACTATGGGGCTTTCCCTTCTTAATAGTATGCTCCTCTTAAATAAGGATCGAAATCAATTCATCAATACTCCATTCATCTTTCTGAGCATGGTACGTAGTCTTGAGAACATCAAACTTAGATAGAAGAGATTCAAACACTTGCCAGATCAGATAATCCTCTCCCAGCACAACATTTCATCGACTTCAACTTGTTATACCAGTTCACAAGCTTCATTACATGCTCATGAACACCACCCACACCGTCATATTTGGTTTTAGACAGAGAAGACAAGAGATTAGACTTTTTAGTCTTATCAAACTTCTGGAATTTTTCACCAACAACATTAAAATAATTTTTGGCATTATCGGTTTCAATAATGCTTTCTTTAATAGTCTTCTCCATTGTGTACTTGATGGTTATCATATAGACCTTGTTAGAACGAACCCACTTATCATATTTAGCTTTATCTGTAGCGGAAGACTCAATAGTGGGTTATGCAGGCTCATCCTCAAGGAGAGCAACATCAGCATTTAAAACAGCCAAAAACATATTCAAGGATTCAAGCTAGTCCTCATAATTTGTCCCATTTAGCTTAACCAAAGAATTCAAAGCTAGAAATTGATACAATGCAGGGAGATTTAGCAAATGTATCAACAACTAGCAAAATTGGGCAAACAACACAGCTAGGTTCTCATGCAATTGTAATCCTGCCTAACCCGAATTACTACACAAATCACCCAGAACATTAAATTATGCCCTAAAGCTAATATCAATAGGATATTGAAAACTCAAAGACATAATTTAATGAATTAAATAAAGCAATAAAAACCACATTGATAAAGACAAACCGATAGGGTAAGCGCATCATTAACATAGTATCTAATGTATGCCCAATAACAACATCACAACAGCAATTTGTAATAATTGGTCTCATGATAGGCGAGCTCACAATTACACAAAGTGAATGACAATAGTCCAATAACATTCCCCAAGATTGTTCCCATAGATTCAGTTAACACCACAATTACAAATTAACCATAGTAATCATATAATATAACATTATATGCATAAATTACATCCAAAATTAATATTGGTGCATAACTATATAACACTGAGAGTACACAAGACCCCACAAGCCCAAATAATACTAGGAATAAGTATAAAAATTTTCAAGAAAAAATTCAGAGAGTACATTGTATTTTTATTAATTTTAAAATTCGGGAAAATAAAAAATAAAATTTCTAGCATTCAAAAAATTCTAAGAAAAATACCTCAAAATAGAACTGGGCAAGTGCAGCAAACAGGAAAATTTTGGGGAAAAAATACGCCGAATAAGGCCGCACGCGCCACCGCTGCGCGTGGGGAACGACCAGCTAGGTCGGGCAGCATCTTCCTCGCCCAACTGACTAGTATCTGGGTCGCCCATCCGATTCACGACCCGACTCAAATAAAAAGTCATATCTCCCTCAATTTTGATCGGTTTTCAACGAAATTAGTGTCATTAGAATCATAATTTAACAATTTATCAAAGCCCTCAATCAATTTCACAAAAAAAGCTACTAAAAAGGATCAAAAAAAAATAGTTATGGTTCGGTTCTTCAAGTTCTTGAGGTTTACAAAAGACAACAGTAAATTTAACAAGCCTACCGTATGCTTTGACACCAAACCGAACAAATCAACAACAAAAAACGAATTCAAATAAATAATTAACAAAACTGAAAACGATATTCCTTGAAAAATTAATATCTTGAAATTACCCAAAAAATTAGTAGTCACAATTAGGGATAACACTGCTCTGATACCAATTGAAGGAAATTTGATACGAAATTACAGATTAATTCCTTAATTAATCAACACAATTAATTAATTAATCAGGGTTTGTACAAATTTATGTTTATTATGCTAGTCCACAAAATAATGACAAAATTCTATCAGTTTCACCATTGTTTTTACTTGGATAACTTTTGCAGCTCAGAAATGTTAGAGGTCACAAGAAGTCATCGTCATTTCATGACAAGTATATAAAAGTTGAAGTCTCTCATGGAAAGTAAGTGTATAGTAAATGAGTCAACCGACAAAGGCCATCGTTTACATCAAGAAAGAATGGAAAAAATGAACCTATTGAAAAGTTTATCAGACTCTTGAAACAAATAACGTCCACAGCTTTAAGACATGACTCGGACGGAGTCGTCTTAGCTTACCTCCCTGTAGGACTAGCAAATTAATTTAGTTTTCAATTAATTAGATATTAGATTAAAATTAGAATTTTAAAGTTTCATTTTGGGTTTGATTTCGGCTCATAGATCCTATCTGGTTTGAATTCTTAATCTTGACTCTATTGAAATGGGGATCAGATCTCCTGTTTTTGTTATAGTATTCTTTTTATGTTATATTAAATCTCTACTTATTTACGTGAATTTCAAATAAATAGATGAATGAGATTTAATAAAATAGGGTTGGAACACCATAACTAAAACAGAAGATTTAATGTGAATGACATGAGGTCGTTTTATTTATTAAGGAAACAATGTTGTTTCCTTCTTTTGTTCTCTTAACTTCCAACTTGCCTCTCTTCTCCAAGTTTGTCTCACAGTCATAGTCTCACTCACGCTCTCTCTCTCTGATCTTGTCTCACTCACGGTCTCTTTGGAGTCTTTGGCTCAGTGGCTCCCCTATCACTCTTCACGCTCTCGTCTCTTGTCTCCAACTTTGATGCCAATTGCATTGATTAGGTAATTTTTCTTGTAAACTCAACTTCACAGCCAATTGATTGTTTTTTTAGTTTTGGTTGTCAATGTGGTTGTTTGGTTTCCCCTTCTGAATGTTGAAGCCTCTCAAAGATACATCTTATCCTTTTCTTTTCCTTGTTCATTGAACTTGATATGTGTGTTAGATAATAAACTTGAATTAGAATTGTTAGAGTCCTAATTAGAGTTATTAGTTAGAGTCATTGTTTAAGTTAAATAGTAGTAGTTTAGTTTATCAAAAATTGGTTTTGTAAGCTTATATTTATATGGGCATATTTCATAGATAGAGTAGACTCGATAATAAAGAAGATTGTTTAGCCTCTCTATGCCTCTGCATCTTTTCTTTGTTTTGTATTTTGCTGTCCAACAAAATGGTATCAGAGCTAGAAACTAGTTTTCCACCTTCCATCTCTTTAAGACATTTTATCAAACACCTGATTGTGGTTAGGGCTCTCATGGTGGATTGGAGTTATTGTACAAGAGAAAGATGGTACATTGTTTGCCTTTTAATATTCATCCTGATCAAATTTATGAAGGTTGTATGTATGATAAGCAATCTAGGAAGAGCTTTCCAAAGGAGTCTTTATCTCAAGCTATACAACCACTCGAATTGGTGTACACTGATATATTTGGTCCTATCATACCAAGTTCATATTGAAAGAACAGGTACTTTTTATTGTTTATTGATGATTATACTCACAAGACTTGGGTTTATTTTTTGAAGGAAAAATCTGGAGCGTTTGAAGTGTTTAAAAAATTTAAAACTCGAGTTGAGAATGAAAGTGGTTATCTAATTAAAGCAATTTAGATTGAGTGAGGAGGTGAATTCATGTCAAATAAATTTAATCAATTTTGTGAGTATCTTGGTATTCGACACTCTTTGATGGTTCCTAAATCACCTCAGCAAAATGGAGTTTTAGGGCATAAAAATAGAACTATTCTTAACATGGCTCGTAGTATGTTGAAAAGTAAGAGGATGCCAAAGGAGTTTTAGGCTGAAGCAATAGCATGTGCAAGGTATTTGAATAATCGTAGTCCCACAAAGAGTCTAATACAATTGACTCCACAAAAAGCTTAGAGTGGAAGGAGTCCAAGTATTTTGTACTTTAGAGTTTTTGGAAGCATTGGCTACATACATGTTCCTGATAAAATAAGAAGCAGGTTGGATGATAAGAGTCAAAAGTTCATATTTGTTGGCTATGCTAAAAATTCAAAAGGTTATAAATTTTACAATCTTCAGAATGGAAAAACAATCATTAGTAGAGATTTTGAGTATGATGAAGAGGATTCTTGGCAGTGGAATGTACCACAGGATGAAAATTATGACTTTCTTCCTTAGTTTGACAAATTTTTTTATGCAAATAAATCCTAGAATCAAATTATTACTGACACTACATCACAAACTCCTCCACATGAAGTTCAAACAACCCAAACGATTATGTCTCCACAAAACTCCTTCGAGAGGCCACATCGTATGCGGAGTTTAGAAGGAATATATGAAGTAATAGAAGAAATCAATGATTTTACTCTATTTTGTTTGTCAGCAGATACGGAACCAGTGACGTTTGAAGAAACTGTCAAAGATGAAAGATGGAGATTTGCTATGGATGAAGAGATGAAAGAAATTAAAAAGAATGATACTTGACAATTGATAGATCTTCCAAAAGGGAAGCAACATGTAGCAGTAAAGTGGATTTATAAAGCGAAGAAAAATTCAAAAGGAGAAGTAGCGAAGTACAAAGCTCGATTTGTTGCAAAAGGATTCACTCAAAAAGCTGCAGTTGATTATGATGAAGTCTTTGCTCCAGTAGCTCGCTTTAAGAACGTTCGACTAATTAATTCATTGGCAGCTCAACGGAGATGGAAGATTTATCATATGGATGTAAAATCATCCTTCTTAAATGGAGCTTTAGAGGAAGTGGTTTATGTGGAACAACCATTCGGTTACATTGTTGAAGGACAAGAAGACAAGGTGTTGAAGTTGAATAAAGCCTTATATGGTCTTAAACAAGCTCCAGGGCTTGGTATACCTGTATTGATGATTATTTTCAGAATGTGGTGTTTCAAAATGTCCATATGAGCATGCCTTATATATCAAGGAGAACAAGAATGGAGAAACTATGTATGTTTGTTTATATATTGATGATTTGATTCTTGATAGGTAGTAATCCTACGATGTTTAAAGAATTTAAGAAAAAAATGACTGAAGAATTTGAGATGACCTATTTGGGGCTTATGACTTATTATCTTGGAATTGAAGTGAAGCAAAGTGAAGATGGGATTTTTCTCTCACAGAAGACTTATGCTGAAGCAATTTTAAAAGAGTTCAAAATGGATAGAATCAATTTAGTTTCTACGCCAATGGAATGTGGAATCAAGTTTTCCAAGTTCGATAATGCAGAAAGGGTAAACCCAACTTTATTTAGAAGACAGGTTGGAAGATTGCGATTTTTAACTTGTACAAGACCAGATATCCTATATAGAGTTGGTGTCATTGGTCATTACTTGGAAGCTCCAACTTTGACGCACATGAAAACAGCAAAGAGAATTGATTGATATGTTAAAGGAACACTAGAGTATGGCTTATTGTATACTGCTGTAAATAATTTCAGATTATCTGCATTCAGTTTCAGATTATCTGCATTTAGTGACAGTGATTGGGGAGGAGACATTGACGATCGCAAAAACACAAGTGGTTTTGTTTCTTTATGGGAAGTATCGTGCTTGGTTGGAATTCTAAGAAACAACCGATTGTTACTCTTTCAACTTGTAAAGCTGATTATGTTGTAGCTGCTTCCTATGTTTGTCATACTATTTGGTTGAGTAAGTTATTAAAAGAGCTAAAATTTAAACAAGATGGAGTTACGAATATTTTTGTTGATAATAAGTCAACTATTACTTTGGGAAAGAATCCAGTTTTTTATGATAGAAGTAAACATATAGACACCAAATACCATTTTATAAGAGAATGTATTGGGAGCAAAGAGATTCAATTAAAGCATGTGACATCTAAAGATCAAGTTGTATATTTGTTTACCAAAGCTTTAAAATGTGAAGATTTCTACAGATTGAGAGCTCGTCTTGGAGTTGTTAAAGGTTGAATTACAAGTTTAAGAGAGGGTGTTAGATAATAAACTTGAATTAGGATTGTTAGAGTCCTAATTAGAGTTATTAGTCAAAGTCATTGTTTAAGTTAAATAGTAGTGGTTTAGTTTATCAAAAATTAGTTTTGTAAGCCTATATTTATATGGACATATTTCATAGATAGAGTAGGCATGATAATAAAGAAGATTGTTTAACCTCTCTATACCTCTGTTTCTTTTCTCTGTTCTGTATTTTGTTGTCCAACAATGTGTGCTCTTATGAATTGATGTTCTGTGAACTTGAGAACTTGATACTTGTGAGCCTGGACGTATGATAGTTTCCAAATTAAGGTTAAGTCATTCGAAGTCATTCTGCTTATTCTTTCTCCGTTTTCATGCCATGTTCTGGGTGGTGGTCTTCTTTTCATTGTTGATTGTTTTGTCTCGTGTCTATGGGGACTTGTTTTTATTCCTGATATAGGTTCTCCAGTAGTTCATGTAAATTTTAATCTTTAACATTCTAAGCAATATTTTAAGGATAGAATTCACTCAAAATCATTTATAATACAATTAATTCAACACCTTAAAACCTTAAAATTAATGTTATAAAGAACAAAAAAAACACTAACCTTGATCCATACTCATGTAATCTCTTCTTGTTCACAAATGCCTTTTTTATTCAAAAACTTTATCCACTGTCACCTTCTTCCCTTTTTTCATTCTTTTCAATGGTGCCAGAACGTATGTCTCCTTGATATCTATAAAACGTTACTTTACCGAATGGAGAGGAAAGGGTTTTATTAATTAACCCTAATGATTCTAATTTCCTTTACAAGCCCAATAATCATTATTTTGGGCTCATCTCATATTAGAATCAAATAAAGTAATATGAGCAACACTTTATGATTATTAAATTCTAACAATCTCCCACTTGGCTCATGTTACTACTTGATAATCCAACAATATAAATGTGCATCTTATATTGAATCTATCAACTCATCAAACTTGAATGAATTGAAATAATGAGATCATGACGGTCATATGTTATCTACCGACATGATTCCTTTCATGTATCACACAATCATCTCAACTCAAAATAACTGTAATTGAGAAAAACTATAATATAAACTTTTATGTTTTCTCAAAAAAATATAATTTGTCATCACAATAAAACAATGTGTGTACACAACATAACATGACAACTAACAAATAAGCAAAAACATAACATTGATTGAATTTATAAGTGTCAAAACAATAATAGCAAATATCCAAACATATGTATATACATAATATGATCTCATGCTAACAAAGACTTATATATAATGCTCATCATTTCAAAATAACCAGTAAATGTTTTAGGCGGTAATCCTTTGGTTAACAGATCTGCTACCATTAGATCCGTTACAATATGCTCAATGGACACTTTATATTTTTGCATTTCTTCTTTGACTAACAAGTATTTCAAATCCATGTGTTTGACATCCTTAGAATACTTGTCATTTTTAGAGAAGAAGACAGTTGCGGACCCTTAGAATACTTGTCATTTTTAGAGAAGAAGATAGTTGCAGAATTATCACAATAACTTCTTAACGGTCTAGCTATAATGTCGACAATACTTAGCTCTAAGCCAAAGTTTTGCAACCATAATGCTTGAATAATGACCTCAAAGCATGCCACAAATTTGGCCTCCATAGTAGAAGTAGTAATGAGAAACTATTTCCCACGCTTATAGGAAATTGCCCCTCCTGGTAGTTAAAATAGATAACCAAAAGTAGATTTTCTTGAGTCTACCCAACCAGCATAGTCGAAATCTGAATAACCGATCACTTCTAAGTAATGTGATTTCCTCTATGTAAGCATGTACTCCTTGGTACCTTGTAAATACCTAAAAACTTTCTTTGCAACTTTCCAATGAGTCTAAGATTACTTTGATATCGACCTAAAATCTCAACAACAAAATTGATATCTAGTTGAGTACAAGTTTGAATATACATCAGACTCCCAGCTATAGATACACAGGGAATATATTCCATTTCTTTTTGTTCCAAATCATTCTTGGGACATTGCATTTCACTAAATTTATCTCCTCTCTAATACTTTGCCGATATATCCTTTCTGAGACAACCTTAGCAATTTTTGTGTCCTGTCACAAAATATTTCTATTCCAATCATATAGAATGCTTCACTTATATCTTTCATTTCAAAATTATTATAGAGAAATTTCTTTACATCATATAACAAGCCCAAATCATTAGCAGCCAAAAGAATATCGTCAACATACAGCACTAAAATAATGTACTTGTTCCCACAGACCTTCATATAGATACTTCTATCAATAGTGTTCTCTACAAAATCATAAGAGGTAATGGTATCATTGAACTTACCACTGTCGGGAAGCATGTTTAAAACCATACATTGACTTCTTTAATTTACATAACTTGATTTTTTTTGCAGTCACAAAACCTTTTGGTTAGTCCATATAAACTTTTTCTTCTAAATCACTATTCAAAAAAGTTATCTTTACATCCATTTAATGAAGATCTAAATCATAATAAGCTACCAAATCATAACAATTCTTAAAATAGCGTTGATGCATTCCTGCCTTTTCCGTAACTCTCCTGTTTTTCGTTGACGTCTTCAAAACAATTCATGTAAAGTCATATCCAAAGTCTTTAATGGTAGGCTCCACGAAATGTAAGGACTTTTCTTTAACCTTTCCAGAATTTATGTTGTGCAGTAAAAAAATCATGTGAACGCAAATTCAAAACTTTTATTGTAGGTCCCACGAAATTCAAAAGTTTTATGTCTTCTTCAACCACAAACATAAAAACTTTTGATTATTAAATTCTAACAATTCTTGATTTCATATTATTAGTTGAATATTGTTGAAAGTTGAACAAGACAGGGTTGGGAAGTGGGCCACATTAATACAGAGAATTTGGAAAATTAGGGGAAGAATCAATAGAAGGGTCTAAAATTAATGATTAAATTATGTGGAGTTGAATGATATAATATGAATTATTGAGTCTTAAAAGGCAGCTCTAAATCGTGGAATTGAAAGTTATAATAGCACTTATAGGAATCATTGAATCTTAAGAGGCGGGTCTAAATCATTAATAGGACTACATGAATTATTGACTCTTAACACATAATCACAACAAAAACAGCTCTTATGTTTTCCAATAATGCCACATAATTTTTAGTTATCTAATTGTCTAACACATAATCACAACAATTTAATTATAAAGAGTTAGTTTTATCAATTGGCATGAAAGATAATCATTAATGAACTCTTTTAAAGATGCATCATATAATATTTATTATTTTAATCATTATTTATTATTTTGATTAGGTTAATTTTAATCACTTGAAATTATTAAATTTATAATAATAAAGTTAAATAAAATTTTCTTTGTGTATTCCAATGTCACAAATAATGCAATGAGAAAAAAATAGTTTAGACAGTTGTTTTATATTAGATTTTATATTTATTAGCACCTTGAAGAAGCAAACATGAGGGCCATGAGGCTTTTGGGCTTTGTCTCTTTGTCAAATGGAGAGAAAAAGCCAACTTGAGGCTAAACTGAGTCAGCACAGTTGAAGCCCAAAAAGTATCTTCAACTTGTTGACTATATTTTAGACATTGGGGTAGAAGTTGAAATGTTGAATCGTTAAATTAAGAGATTTATTAAAAAAATTAATCAGAATTAAATTTTTATAAAATTAATTAAAGATTTAATTTAAAATATAACTAAAGAAAATTAACCTTAATTCAAAGTTTAATTAAAAATAGTGTTAAATAAAAATTGATTAGTTTATTTTGATTTATAAAAATTGATTAGTTACAAAAATAGACTGATTAACTAATAAATTGATAGATTTTTAACAATAAGAGTTATTAAAGTAACTCAAACCGAATAATTTAAAATCGAACAAAAAAGTTATTCAGTTTAAAATTTTTACAGTTGAGCTGATTGAACTAGTCCAGTTTTTTAATCATAGTTTGTTATTTTTACTTTTCCCATAATCTTTTTTTGTTTTTTTTTCACTTTTAATTGTTAAAACTTTTTTTCAGATCAATCTCAAGTCATAGTTATTTAAATAAATATTTAGGTATTCACTTTCAAGGATTCTTTTGTATATATACCACTACAAGAAAATGAATGAATAGCGGCGGAATATTTCCGACGGAAACATTTCCGTCGGTAAATAGCGACGGAAATAGCAATTCCGTCGGGAACATAGCAACATTTCCGACGGAAAAAAACAACCGTCGG
>JAOSBN010000179.1:2972970-2983926 GCA_027563595.1 Erythroxylum suave | reverse complement strand
AGTGTATAGTAAATGAGTCAACCGACAAGGACCATCGTCTAGGTCAAGAAAGAATGGAAAAAATGAACCTATTGAAAGTTTTATCAGACTCTTGAAACAAATCACGTCCGCAGTTTTAAGACGTGACTCGGACGGAGTCGTCTTAGCTTACCTCCCCGCAGGACTAGCAAATTAATTTAGTTTTCAATTAATTAGATATTAGATTAAAATTAGAATTTTAAAGTTTCATTTTGGGTTTGATTTCGGCTTCTAGGTCCTATCCGGTCTGAATTCTTAATCCCGACCATATTGAAATGGAGATCAGATTTCTTGTTTTTAATATGGTATTCTTTTTATGTTTTATTAAATCTCTACTTATTTACGTAAATTTTACATAAATATATTAATAAAATTTAATAAAATAGGGTTAGAACACCATAACTAGAATAAAAGATTTAATGTGATCGACATGAGGTTGTTTCATTTATTAAGGAAACGGTGTTGTTTCCTTCTTTTGTTCTCTTAACTTCCGACTTGCCTCTCTTCTCCAAGTTCATCTCACTGTCACAGTCTCACTCATTCTCTTTCTATCTGGTCTTGTCTCACTCACACTCTCTCTGGGGTCTTTGCAATGTTGCAAATATCATATTGAACTCGGTATCGGATTGGGTTCTGATATGATACTTTATAAGTACCGGTCAATATCAGATACCGTTTCGAGTAATTTTTTAAATTTATAAAATAGTAACTTAACTTTTCTAAAAATTACAAAATAGTCCATTGTCATATTGTACAATTGTAATGTATATTTTTAACCATGTCTTCAAAAATCAAAATAATAAATAATAATCACAATTAATATGAATAACAATAATTTTAAGATATTTCACATATAAATAATAACCAAAATTTATATGAAAAAAAGATAATCATTATTATACAAATATAAAATTAAGAACAATATAAAATGTTTAAAATATTACAATTTAATTAAATTTATAAAATTAATTTAATAATTATTAATAAATATAATTAAATTTAAAATTATTTTAAAAAATATATTTCAAATACAATTATTATTTGATAATTAAAAATATATAAAATAAATATTAGTTTATAAATAATAATTTTTAAATTATTTATTTTTAAAAAATAAAATATTTTATTAATACTTTAGTAATAAATGTTATATAAAAGATTAAAATAAATTTAAATAAAATAATTTATTTTAATTTTATTTATGTATAGTTATTATTAGTAATAAAATATTTATTTTATTTTAAAAATAAAATTTTAAAAATCACAATAAAAGATTAACTAAATAATAAATTAAAAAACTTTGAAAACAGGGGGTGAAGGGATAGGGTTAGGCGGGAAAGTAAAATTTTAAAAAAATTTGAAAATTTTACAACTAAGTCCCTATATTTTTCAAAACTTTCGGTACCGGTCAGTATTTAACCAGTATTATCAATACTGGCTAGTACCAACCGATATTTATCTCCGGTACCAACCAACCCGATCTTGTATCATTTTTCGGCCGATACGATACGGGATTCACATCTCTAGGTCTTTGGCTTAGTGGTTCCCTATCACTCTTCACGCTCTCGTCTCTTGTCTCCAACTTTGTCGCCAGTTGCATTGATTAGGTAATTTTTCTTGTAAACTCAACTTCGCAGCTAATTGACTTTTTTTTTTTAAGTTTTGGCTGTCAATGTGGTTGTTTGGTTTCCCCTCCTGAATGTTGAAGCCTCTCAAAGATACATCTTATCATCTTCTTTTCCTTGTTCACTGAACTTGATATGTGTGTTAGATAATAAACCTGAATTAGGATTGTTAGAGTCCTAATTAGAGTTATTAGTTAGAGTCATTGTTTAAGTTAGTAGTTTAGTTTATCAAAAATTGGTTTTGTAAGCCTATATTTATATGGGCATATTTCATAGATAGAATAGACCCGATAATTAAGAAGATTGTTTGGCCTCTTTATGCCTCTGTTTCTTTTCTCTGTTCTGTATTTTGTTGTCCAACAAAATAGTATCAGAGCTAGAAACTAGTTTTCCACCTTCCATCTCTTTGAGACATTTTATCAAACACCTGGTTACGGTTAGGGCTCTCATCGCTTGTTCTTTGTACCACTATCGTTGGCTTTGCTTGCTGTCCCACTCCTTTTATGAGACGCGTCAACCATGAATTAGGATTTGCAAATTGAATTGGGAGGAGATAAATAGGAGAACAGAACATTGCTACCATTTAGCCACTCACCAGAAGATATACAGAAGTGCTAGAAGCTATTTTTTGAAGGTATTCCACAATAAAAACCAAGATGAATGGAGTGTTACTATTTCAATTTCCAAAACTTAACAAGGAGAATTATGACAACTGGTGTATCAGAATAAGAGCATTGCTAGGATCACAAGATGTGTGAGATATTGTAGAAAAAGGCTACAATCATCCAGAATGTGAAGAAGCGTTAACGATAACACAAAAGGAAGTGCTACAGAAAACTAGAAAGAAGGATCAGCAAGGGCTCACTCGTATTCATATGTGCTTAGATGAAAATATGTTCGAAAAAGTGTCTACTTCAACTACAGTAAGAGAAGCGTGGGAGATTTTACATAATTGTTTTAAAGGAAAAGACAAGGTAATTAAAGTACACCTGCAGACTTTGAGATGTGACTATGAAAATCTCAAGATGAAGGATTCTGAAACTATAGAAGAGTATTTTGGCATAATCTTGACTATTGTGAATCAATTAAAGAGATATGGAGAGTCGATGGAAGACGTTTAAGTGATTAAAAAATTCTTCGATTGCTAATTCCAAAATTTGACTACATTGTGGCTGTCATTGAAGAGTCAAAGGATTTGGTATCGATGTCTATATATCACCTTTTGGGTTCGTTACAAGGCCATGAAGAGAGATTGAAGAAAAGAGAAGAACCAGATGCCAAAGTGTTGCAAGCAGAGTTGAATTTAAATGAAAAAGAAGACAATCAACGTCAAGGGCATAGTAGAGGACGAGGAGATAGAGGTCATGGTCGAGGCTAGAATCGAGGAAATCGTAGAAGAGATAGGGGAGGTAGAAATAATCAGACTAACAACGAAGAGTCAGATTTTTAGCAACAATATCCAAGAAGACATGTTAGAGATGGATCGTTTCAACGGGGTCGTAGTCAAAGATCCAATATATAACGTTACAATTGTGAAAGATTTGGTCACTATGCAGTGGAATGTAGATGGAATTCAATTGAAGAAAAAAACGCAAATTGTGTTGAGGTTGAAGAAGAAGATGATGATGAAGCATCTGTCTTGTTATTAACGTGCAATGGTGAGAAAAAAAGGAGTGAGGAGTCTTCGTATCTCGACTCAGGAGCCAGCAATCATGTGACTGGTAATAAAGATTTATTTTGTAGTTTTGATGAATCTGTAAAAGTCAATATTTCTTTTGGTGATACAGCTAAAGCAACCTGTAGCAGTAAAGAGGATTTATAAAGTGAAGAAAAATTCAAAAGGAGAAGTAGAGAAGTACAAAACTCGACTTATTGCAAAAGGATTCACTCAAAAAGCTGGAATTGATTAGGATGAAGTCATTGCTCCAGTGGCTCGCTTTAAGACCGTTCGACTAATTATTTCATTGGCAGCTTAACAGAGATGGAAGATTTATCAGATGGATATAAAATCATCCTTCTTAAATGGAACTTTAGAAGAAGAGATTTATGTGGAACAACCATTGGGCTACATTATTGAAGGACAAGAAGACAAGGTGTTAAAGTTGAATAAAGCCTTATATGGTCTTAAGCAAGCTCCAAGGGCTTGGTATACCTATATAGATGATTATTTTCAGAATGATGGTTTTTCTAAATGTCCATATGAGCATGCCTTATATATCAAGGAGAACAAGAATGGAGAAACTATGTATGCTTGTTTATGTGTTGATAATTTGATCTTGACAGGTAGTAATCCTACGATGTTTAAAGAATTTAAGAAGAAAATGACTAAAGAATTTGAGATGACTGATTTGGAGCTTATGACTTATCTTGACAGGTAGCAATCCTACGATGATTAAAGAATTTTAAAAGAAAATGATTGAAGAATTTGAGATGACTGATTTGGGGTTTATGACTTATTATCTTAGAATTGAAGTAAAGCAAAGTGAAGATGGGATTTTTCTCTCACAGAAGACTTATGTTGAAGTGAATTTAAAAGAGTTTAAAATGGATATAATCAACTTAGTTTCTACATCAATGGAATGTGAAATCAAGTTTTCTAAGTTCGATAATGGAGAAAAGGTAAACCCAACTTTATTTAGAAGACTGGTTGGAAGATTGCAATTTTTAACTTGTACAAGACCAGATATCCTTGATGGAGTTGGTGTCATTAGTCATTACATGGAAGCTCTAACTTGGACGCACATGAAAACAGCAAAGAGAATTCTTCGATATGTTAAAGGAACACTAGAGTATGGCTTATTGTATACTGCTGTAAATAATTTCAGGTTATCAGCATTTAGTGACAGTGATTGGGGAGGAGACATCGACGATCACAAAAGTACAAATGGTTCTATTTTTTTATGGGAAGTACCATGTTTGCTTGGAGTTATCAGAAGCAACCGATTATTACTCTTTCAACTTATAAAGCTAAGTATGTTGCAGTTGCTTCCTATGTTTGCCATACTATTTGGTTGAGGAAGTTATTAAAAGAGCTAAAATTTGAACAAGATGGAGCTACGGATATTTTTGTTGATAATAAGTCTACCATTGCTTTGGGAAAGAATCCAGTTTTTCATGATAGAAGTAAACATATAGACACCAAGTACCATTTTATAAAAGAATGTATTGGGAGCAAAGAGATTCAATTAAAGCACGTGACATCTAAAGATCAAGTTGTCGATATGTTTACCAAAGTTTTAAAATGTGAAGATTTCTACAGATTGAGAGCTAGTCTTGGAGTTGTTAAAGGTTGAATTACAAGTTTAAGAGAGGGTGTTAGATAATAAACTTGAATTAGGATTGTTAGAGTCCTAATTAGAGTTATTAGTTAGAGTCATTGTTTAAGTTAAATAGTAGTAGTTTAGTTTATCAAAAATTGGTTTTGTAAGCCTATATTTATATGGACATATTTCACAGATAAAGTAGGCCCGATAATAAAGAAGATTGTTTAGCCGTTCTATGCCTCTGTTTCTTTTCTCTGTTCTTTATTTTGCTGTCCAACAATGTGTGCTCTTATGAATTGATGTTCTGTGAAGTTGAGAACTTGATACTTGTGAGCCTGGACGTATGATAGTTTCCAAACTAAGGTTAAGCCATTCGAAGTCATTCTGCTTATTCTTTCTCCGTTTTCATGCCATGCTCAAGTTGGTGGTCTTCTTCTTATTGTTGATTGTTTTGTCTTGTGTGTATGGGGACTTATCTTTATTCTTGATATAGGTTCTCCAGTAGTTCTTGTAAATTTTAATCTTTAACATTCTAAGCAATATTTTAAGCATAGAATTCACTGAAAATCATTTATAATACAATTAATTCAACACCTTAAAACCCTAAAATTAATGCTATAAAGAAAAGAGAAAATACTAACCTTGATCAATACTCATATAATCTCTTCTTGTTCACAAATGCCTTCTTTATTAAAAAACTTTATCCACTGTCGCCTTCTTCTCTTTTTTGTTCTTTTCAATGGTGCAAGAACGTATGTCTCTTTGATATCTGTAAAAACATTACTTTACTGAATGGAGAGGAAAGGGTTTTCTTAATTAACCCTAATGATTCTAATTTCCTTTACAAGCCCAATAATCATTATTTTGGGCCCATCTCATATTAGAATCAAATAAAGTAATATGAGCAACACTTTATGATTATTAATTCTAACAATTTCCCACTTAGCCTATGTTATGACTTAATGATCCAACAATATAAATGTGCACCATATATTGAATCTATCAACTCATCAAATTTGAATGAATTGAAATAATGAGATCATGACCACCACATGTTATCTACCAACATGATTCCTTTCATGTATCACACAATCATCTCAACTCAAAATAACTGTAATTGATAAAAACTGTAATTCTAAACTTTTATGTTTTCTTAAAAAAATATAATTTATCATCACAATAAAACAATGTGTGTACACAACATAACATGACAACTAACAAATAAGCAAAAATATAACATTGATTAAATCTATAAGTGTCAAAACAATAATAGCAAATATCTAAACATATGTATATACATAATATGATCTCATGCTAACAAAGACTTATCTATAATGCTCATCATTTCAACATAACCAGTAAATGTTTTAGGCGGCAATCATTTAGTTAATGGATCCACTACCGTTAGATCAGTTCCAATATGCTCAATGGACACTTTATATTTTTGCATTTCTTCTTTGACTGACAAGTATTTCAAATCCAAGTGTTTGAAACCCTTAGAATACGTGTCATTTTTAAAGTAACCACTAATGATTCTTGCATCAAGTTTCCTTTCATGAGAATTATAAATCCTTATTTCGACTGGGCAACCCCAAACATGCAAGTGCCTCAAGCTAGGTTTCCTACTTGTCCACAATTCATAAGGTGTCATAGGAATTGCTTTACTAGGAACCCTATTAAGTAGATATGTAGTTGTCTTTAATGCATACATCCGTAAAGATAAAGTTACACTTGTGTAACTTAACATACTCTTAACCATATCCATATCAGTAAAATTCTGCCTTTCAACTTACACCATTTTGTTGTGGTGTACCGAGTATTGTATACTGTGCACAAATGCCTCGGCTTTAAACAAATTTTGCGAATAGACCTAGACACTGTCTATTCTCATCATATTTACCATACTATTCACCACCTCTGGAAGACCTTACAACTTTTACTTTTCTATCTAACAGTCTTTCTACCTCATTAATAAACACCTCAAGAATGTCTACTGATTGAAGCTTTTCATACAGTAAATGGCAATCACAATAATGTAAATAGTCATCAATAATTGTGATAAAATATTTTTCACTACCCTAAAATGGAACATAAAATGGACCACATACATCTGTATATATTAATAAGTAACTGAGTGCTTCTTGTGGTTTAACTCTTAGATATTTGTTTGGTTTGCTTGTCTTTAATGCAATCCACACACATATCTCAGTTTGTAAAATTGAGGTAAGATTTCACTCTTCACTAACCTTGCCACCATTTCTCTAAGTATATGACCTAACTTTGATACCACAAATAAGCAGAGTGTTCATTATGTGCACTACGTTTATTACCAATATTGTGTTCAACACGAAACATGGATTCAAAATAATTAACATCAAGGTTGAAACGAAATATATAATCCATTAATGTACCAGAATCATAATAGTACTGTCATTTATACAAAGAAAAAATATGTTTCCAACGTTTAAATTAAAATCTATCTTATACAACGTACTAACAAAAACTAAATTTCTAGCACATTTAAAAATGTAAAGACACTTTTCAAGATCTCGATTACAACTAGTGTCTAAAATCAATCTGTACATCGCTATTCCTTCTATTCGTACCTTCATTCTACTACCTATATACAGGAACTCTTCAGTTCCGTTTATGGTTTGGATCGAAAGAAATCCCCGCATAATATATGACATATGAGTAGTTACACCTGAATCTAACCACCACGTATTATTGGGAACCTCAATAAGTTTTGATTCAAAACATACTGAAACATAATACTTACCTTTCTTTTCGAACCAAGCCTTTCTTTTAAGGCAATCTTTCTTGAGATGACTAGCTTTTTTGAATGAGAAATAATGCTGCTCTTTATGGATTTGACCCTTATTAACCTTCACTAGGGATTTGTCCTTTTTGTTGCTCTTCTTTTGTGGCTTTTCCTTTCTGATGCTAGCTTCTTTGTGAATTGTAAGGTGAACAAAGTGTTCCTTTATTTTCTTTAATCTCCCTTCCTCTTGCACCAACATGGCCTTAATTTCTTGAAAGTTTCATTTCTCCTTCAAAGTGTTGTAATTCACATGAAACTAACCAAATTCAGGAGGAAGTGAGTTGATGATGAACTGTACTAGGAAGAATTCACTCACATCTATCCCTATTGATTTCAACTTTGCAGCCATAATTGACATGACAATTACATGATCATGGATAAGTTATGACCAGTCAAACTTTTTAGTCGTCAATTCACTCATCAAGCTATCTATAATAGGCTTGTCAGCTATGTATGCTTGTGAGTACTCTTTAATTTTCATCATGAATCCCCTTACATTGTCCATATTAGGCATTGATGGCTTAACATTTTCAGTCATTGTCAATTGCATCAAGTTTAGACTCAACTTATTAGACTTTTCCCGAGCCTCAAAATATGTCCTTTCAACTTGGGTACTAGTTTTAGTAATGGTTGCAGGCTTTTTCGCAACTAATGTCAAGTCGTCATCCATAATACCCAACTAAAATTAGATTTTCTGAGACTAATCAGCATAGTTTAGCCCATGGAACTTGATCAGGCCATTGCCTATAGTTAACAAATTACTAAAAGCTGCAAACTCACACATTAATGCTCGAGTATTATTAATAAATTCAGACAATAATAAACTTTAATGTATATATTTAAGTTCACCTTTGTGTGATACTTAAACATAACCTTAATCCCTAATGATGTTAACAACATATATATACACACTTTGATAAATAGTAAATCATACTCAAGCTAGTACGTACGTTATTTTTGGATATACAAACATATTCACTAAGTAGATAGATAAGTTTGTTTAATGTTATTAATTATAAGCAATGATCTACCTTCGGATGATCTCCTAGCATTATAATTAATAATCTCAATTGTTCAGTTCATCTTTTATGTCATTTATTAGCATTATATAACATAAACAATTGAAGGAATGCATAATTAAATATTTAAATATCTTTTTAAGCAAGGACACTTTGGTAAATAACAAGTTTTTTATACAATAAATATTTAATTAAGTATAAATAAATTTTAGAATTTAACTATAATGATGAAAAATTGGTACTGTAAAATCCAAAAATAAACAACTTCAACATGCATATTCATTTATTATTTTCCTTGACAAAGCTATGAGCATTCATTATGTGCATGTGTTTTACTGATAGTGGAAGTAATAAAATAGTGTTGATGCATTCATACCTTTTCTGCAACTCTTCCTGTTTTTCGTTAGCGTCTTCAAAACAATTCATGGAAACTCATATCCAAAGTCTTTAATGGTAGGGTCCACGAAATATTAGAACTTTCCTTTAACCTTTCCAGAATTTATGTTTTGCGGTAAAAAATTCATGTGAACACAAACGCAAAACTTCTATTGTGGGTCCCACGAAAACTTTTTAATTGATTTTTTTTGTTAACCTCTTGCTTTCTTCAAACAAAGCACGCGTTAATCCTAATAAAGCATCCTTTACGACTGCAAACATAAAAACTTTTGATTATTAAATTCTAACAATTCTTGATTTGATATTGAAAGTTTTACAAGACAGGGTTGGGAGGTGGGCCAATTATATGTCTGTAACCCAAAAGGAAGAAACTTTTGTGTAATGAACCTTTCGGCTCACATTGGTAAGGAGAATTTGGAAAATTAGGGAAAGAATCAAGAGGAGGGTCCAAATCTAATGAATAAATTATGTGGAATTGAATGATGTAATATGAATTATTGAATCTTAAGAGGTAGGTCTAAATCTAATGATTAAATTACCTGGAAATGAATGTTGTAATAGGACTTATATGAATTATTGAATCTTAAGAGACGGGTCTAAATCTAATGACTCTATGGATTATTGACTCAACTTCTTCTACCAATATAGGTGCTGCTTAAGTACAAAAGCAGCTCATATGTGTTCCAATAATGCCACATAATTTTTAGTTATCTAATTGTCTAACACATAATCACAACAATTTAATTATAAAGAGTTGAGTTTTATCAATTGACATGAAAGATAATCATTAATGAACTATTTTAAAGATGCATCATATAATATTTATTATTTTAGTCATTATTTTTATTTTGATTAGGTTAATTTTAATCACTTGAAATTAATAAAATTATAATAATAAAATAAAATAAAATATTCTTTGTTATTCCAATGTCACAAATAATGCAATGAGAAAAAATAGTTTAGACAGTTATTTTACATTAGATTTTATATTTATTAGTAACTTTTTCGTTTATATGGAAGCACCTTGAAGAAGCAAACCTTAGGCTTTTGGGCTTTGTCTCCGTGTCAAATGGACAGAAAAAGCAAACTTGAGTTTATATATTTTTTAATCATATATAGCTTGTTATTTTCACTTTTCCCATAATCTCTTTTTTTTGTTTGTTTTTCAATTTCAATTGCTAAAATTTTTTTAGATCTATCATATTTAAAATTTTAATGGAATATCTAAATTTAAGGAAATAAAATTTATTTTTGCCCAAATGCTTTTAAGGAATGAGTTAAATTTGATTTTCAACCACAAGTGCTTATAATTTCAAACATATTTTTTCTTTTTTTCTGGGTTGAAAAAAATATCAATTCCTAGTCACTTAAATGAATATTTACGCATTCACTTTCAAAGATGCTTGTGTATATATATACTTGTTTTTGGCATATGTATTTTCATGAGAATTAGGAAGAGTGTATATAACAAATAGGTGATTTGAATAAATAAACAATATCACAATAATTCTCTGATGAAATAATTCGTATTTAATGTCAATGTCAAAATGATAGAAAAATTTAAGTACATCATACCATATTAATTAATTTAAATATAAGTTAATATCATATTATTTCTGACTTTTTCAAATATAAAACAACTGCAGTAATATTGAGAAAATTTCAACTTCATTTGATATATTATTTAACTAATTTTGCCCATATGCAACTTATAGATATGTCAAATAAGTTGATGTCATCATTAGAACAAAAATTGGTTTTACTTACTTATTTGAATAAAATCAGATATGTATGTCATATTCTACATGTTTATA
>JAOSBN010000179.1:2945725-2972870 GCA_027563595.1 Erythroxylum suave | reverse complement strand
ATTTCAAAAAAATTTACATATTAAAAGTAGAATTTGATAAAATTGATAATAATTTGATCAAACTCAAAAAATAATTTACAAGATTGAGTTCGAATTAATTTGAGTTTCGGATACATTTGATGTTGTTGGGCCTGGTCAATGTCAAATGCTACGTTTTCTTGTAAAATAAAAACTTCTCTGGGCTCTTGCTAAGTCGTTCATGATAAAAACCTTAGTATGACAGCGTTACTATCCGTAATAACTGAAAGCTATGTCTGCTGAATTGGACTCCACAAAAACTCTCATTCCAACTAATGGACTGAAGCGAGAGGGGACCGATCTTAAAGGGCTTTCCCTCTCCATCACCATCAATGCGTTGCAATTTGCCAATGCTCATAGTATACTTTGCCATCACACATGCTATTGCTTCGCTCTCGTCTTTATGTCTCTGTATATGTTTTCGTTCAATTCGCATAAGAATGTTATCCAATCACGTCAGACACATTCTCATCGTAAAACTACTTCTTCAAATTGATTTATCAACGGATCAAATAAATGCTGGGGACATTATTGATATATGTTACTGAGATGCGAATGGATACGGGTCGCACTAGGATTCCAAGTGTTGAAATGGCATGTGGTTGATAAGATAGAGATCTGATTTGAGTCAGTGGAATGCCACCATGTTATCCTTGCCAACATGTGAGTCAAATAGCTAAAAGGCTGTTGGAATGACGTGGAGAATCAGAAGCCAGTCGTTCGGTTCAGGGTCCAAGTTGTTGGATATCTCTAAGCCACTTGTTTGAGTGGCAGAGGCCTGTCCTACGCCCAACTGTGGCCTTAATACCCAACGACAGTTCAATCCTGTGCATAATGTTTTACGTCGTTGCCTTAATTGATGCGCTAAGGAATTCTCCTTTTTATCCCCCTTTTGAACCTTGGGTTTATGCTTGAATTTTGCTTTCTACGAGTAATTGATAACATACAATTGTCTTTATAATGACCTTTTTGTAAGGTAACTGGCATGAAAGTACACATTTGATAAGACAGACACAGAACCTTTTTTATCGGAGGTAGTTCCCGTGTCGTTATGTAACCAGAAGTACTTAGGACAAACAATAAGGATATAATGGTCACGAAATTGACTAACAGAGCAAAGTATCTAGGAAAAGTGAAATTAGTATTACTGTAGAGATAAGAAGATAAAGAGGAGAGTCTTTACATGAAAAGGAACAAGTACCGTCAACTTTTCCAACTAAGATACTCCCTGTCTCTGTTGGAACTCAGAAGATCTCGTCCTCTGAGCTCGAAGGCAAATCCAGGGTCTCTTCACATATGTTTAGCCCTGATAGAAGCAACAGCAGGCTTGCTATTGCGATGGAGAGGACGGGCCAATGGTATCGTATAATATATGACAGCCGGATCTATAACCTTAAAAGTTTAGTATGTTTTATGGTGATTAATCGTATCTGTGTGTCCAATTCTTGCCCAGGGTGTTTTGTCAAGATATTCCAACTGATGTTCTAGTTGAAGTTGGCGAAGCTAATTTCTCCCTTCACAAGGTAAGTAACATCATTAAAGCTCTTAGTTAGCTTGTTCAAAGATTGTAGGTAATCAAGATTGTAATCTTTATTATGTTCGAGCAGTTTATGCTAGTGGCGAAGAGCAACTACATAAGGAAGTTGATAATAGAATCTAACAAGGCCGACCTGGCAAGAATCGATCTGTCAGACATTCCAGGAGGCCCTGAGATCTTTGAGAAAGTTGCTAAATTCTGCTACGGTGTCAACTTCGATATCACAGTAAACAACGTAGCAGCTCTCCATTGTGCAGCTGAGTATCTCCAAATGTCCGACGATTATTGCGATAACAACCTCGCAGGCCGCACAGAAGATTTCCTCCGTCAAGTTGCCCTCTCAAACCTCTCTGGCTCCATTGTTGTCTTTAAATCCTGCGAACAGCTTCTCCCCATGGCTGAGGACCTCAGAATTGTCCAAAGATGCGTTGATATCATTAGTGTTAAGGTGCTAACTAACTTACATACTTGCTACTGAACACTAGCATCATGTTTCAAATAATAACTTGCAGTGAAAATCATCTGTAGGTCTGCAACGAGGCAAACTTTCCCAGCAGAACACCACCTAATTGGTGGACAGAGGAGCTATCAATCCTGGACATAGAGTTCGTTGGCAAACTACTTTCTGCAATGAAACAACGTGGAGCTAAACCACTAACCTTGGCAAGTGTTCTGATTAAGTACGCAGAGAGAAATCTTCGCGATCTAGTTCGAGACCACACTGGCAATGGATTGAAGTCCTCCTATTCTGGTACTGACGAAGACTCTGATATCCTCAGGACACGTCAACGCGAGCTTCTGCAATCCATAGCATCCCTGCTGCCGTCAGAAAAAGCTGCTTTCCCAATTCACTTCCTTTGCTGTCTACTTCGTTCGGCCATCTTCCTCAGGGCGTCCACTTCGTGTAAGAACGAACTCGAGAAACGAATCTCGGCGATATTGGAGCATGTCATGGTTGATGATCTTTTAATATTGTCTTTGACTTATGATGGCGAGAGATTGTTTGATCTGGAAAGTGTCAGGAGGATAATATCGGGATTCGTTGAGAAGGAGAAGAACATGGTTGTCTTCAACCCTGGTGATTTCAAAGAGACGTTTTCTATGGCGATGCAGAGAGTTGCAAAAAATGTGGACACTTATCTAGGTGAGATTGCCACCCACTCAGATCTCACCATCTCCAAGTTCAATGGTATTGCGATACTGGTGCCTAAAGGAGCTAGGAAAGTGGACAATGACCTCTACCGCGCCATTGACATCTACCTAAAGGTAAAAGTAGTTGACATATACCATCAGGGTTTAATAGGAGTATCTTTATATCTACCGGAGTTCAAGTGTTCTTGTTCTAAAGACTTGGATTAAACATATAAACTGTTGCATACGTTTGAAATTTCAGGCTCATCCAAATCTTGATGAGATAGAAAGAGATAAGGTATGCAGTGTGATGGACCCTTTAAAACTCTCATACGAAGCTAGACTCCACGCATCACAGAACAAACGCCTACCTGTACAAATAGTATTGCAAACGCTTTACTACGATCAGCTGAAGCTGAGGAGTGGAGTGGATGATCGGAGCACAACAGGTGCTGATATTACAAGGAACCAAGTACAGGCAGATGTGTCCCTGATGAGAGAAAATGAGGCTTTGCGAGCGGAGCTAATCAAGATGAAGATGTATGTATCGGATATACAGAAGGGCGGTCAGGGAACTACATCTGGGAAGAGCGGTGGTGGTGGTTCTCGGAAGTCGACATTCTTCTCTTCTATGTCCAAGACACTGGGGAAGTTGAATCCTTTCAAACATGGGTCCAAGGATACTTCTAATATTGATGATATTGTTGGTGTGGATATGACCAAGCCTAGGAGGAGAAGGTTCTCTGTTTCCTAATCAGTTTGATGATCAATTGTTGTGCTATTTGTATCCTGTCTGCCATGAATTTGCTCTACAGAGGTACGCAGGTTCTCTTTTCAAGTATTACTAGCTGGTGTTCGCTGCGAAAATGTGGAGCTGAAATTTGGAAATGTGTAATGACCAGTTAATTTTGAGAATTAAAGAATATGTATATATAGGTTTTTTATGAATAGTTAAAATGCGTGAGTGAGTATTGTTAAAGTTAGAATTTGAAGGGAAAAAATCAAAATGTATAAAATAAACTTTGTTATAATATTTTAGTAAAAAATATAATGATTGCAAAATTTAATATGAATTCAAATAAACCAATAAAAATTTTGAAAAAATTTTGACCAACGTACAAAAACAATCAACAAATATTTGAATTAAAAAGAAATTACTATTTGAGTAAACAGAACGAGAACGAGAACGAGAGATCAACAATACAAAATAAATACAAAAGAAACATATTTCAACAAGAAACATGAGAAATAATTAAGTAGCTAATGTAACTGCGACATTAACAGGTATACAAGAAACGCGTCATCTAAATAATAGAGCTATAGATGTAATTCTACACCAACAAACATTATAGCTTTTTTTTTATGTATATTTAATGTTACGTTGACAGCTAGAACTCATGTAAAATAAGAAATCAATTAAAAACTCTTACTTCAAATATTCTATGATTCTAAAAATATCTCTCTCTCTCTCTCTCTCTCTCTCTCTCTTCCCCATTTCTCTATTCATTTTATACAGAAAAAATTACAACAAACAGCACGTTCATTACAAGTTAAGAAAATTCGACGACTGAAACCAAATCCTTGTCTATTTCACATAGCATAGCCAAGAGAGTTAATCTTGTGTAAACAACAATATAACATTCATTGGCTAATGCAAAGTAAATTTTGGCCCAGTAACTCCTCTGCTGTGGGAAATATAGGAATAATATCCATTGAATTCCTGTTGGTTATCTAGAGCAACTTATGTAGAATTCAATCCACCAATATGTATGTTCATTTTAGTGAAGACATTTCTTAAAAGTTAATTGAAAATGCTGATAAAGTAGCTTGAACAAGAAAGTGATTTTCCTCAAGCATCCAAATGCTTATACAGCTCATACTTGGATATTTTCTAATTTCCCCATTGCGAGTTTTATCATTATGATTAGGTAGAACATAATGTTAATAGCAGTAGTCATTCCCTCTACTACTGATATAATCTTTAACATAATGTTAATAGCAGTAGTTATTCCTGGCACAGATGAAACCTTAGATCTTGACCTATGGAAGGAAACTAATTATGAACTATAGGAACACAAAAAAAAAAGACCCCCACTTGCTTGAATAAGAGAGGAGCTTGTTTCCTTAAAAGTTCAAGTATAGCTTCAGTGTTTTTGGTACATTTCAGAAGATCTTTGAGTTGAAGTTGAGTTTCTTTCTTGCCCATTTCGCGAAAACAAAAGCAATGTCAAGGGAAAGAAAGAAGGCCCGATATGTGTGTGAGAGAATAATGATATTTTTTTTTGATACAAAAGCAAACCTAAATTAACTCAAATGCCGACGGTACAAAATTCCTTGCTGATCGCGACGGAGAAATTCAGTGAGAATCGGTGGCGGCTCTCGAATGACGTGCAGTCCCATCCCGAATGTTGCTGCTAGTGCGGCTAAACGATCGGCGCATTGGTTGCCTTCACGATAGACATGCTGTAACTGTACCTCCCAGCTTTGTTGAGTCAACGCCCAGATACCTGCAAGCAAAACAATAGGTTCAGTGAGTACCATGGGGGAAGCTAGTATTAAATTCATGGCTTTGAGGGAGTCAACTTCGACTACGAGGCGTCGATGTCCCTGATCCCAGGCGAACTGGAGTCCCGAATAGATACCCCACAGTTCCGCAGTTAAAGGAGATCCCTCACCAATGTTATGTGTAAACCCGCCACACCACTGTCCTTGGCTGTCTCGGATGAGTCCCCCAGCAGTAATGCGATTATTAGACCAGTTGACGGCCCCATCCGTGTTTAATTTGACCCACCCGGACGATGGGGCTACCCAACTGACTGAATGACCCTGGGCCAGACCCTGATGGGGGAATACTCGAGCCTCGAGGATACTCGCTCACTAAATCCAAGCAACGTAGTCCCAGACATACCTCGCACCATGATCCGGCCATGTGAACCCATCCTCAAACAAGCTTTTGTTTCTCCACTGTCATAAGAACCAACAGGCCACGCCAAATATCCTCGGCCATCCAGTATGGTGTATGCAAGTTCGAGTCCTAAGGTTGGTCCGCAGCCATTTCGCCGCCCCGGGTTGAGAGACGGACAGAAGCATTGTTGGGGCAGGGAAGTGGTGCCAGAAAGTTTGTACCCGTTGACAGTCCCGTAAAACATGCAAGAGGGACTCCTCTTGACCACAGAAGGGACACCTGCTATTTGCCGAGAGATGACGAAGCACGCGTTGTTGGTTGGTGAGAAGTTTGTCCTTTACTGCCAGCCAAAGGAAGGTTCGAATGCGTTGTGGCCCTGGCCATTTCCAAATGATATCCCAATCCCGGGGTGCGACTTCCTGTTGCAGCTCCTCGATGAGCCCGCAAGCAGAATCGACGGTAAAACTGCCGTGTTGGGTAGGTCCCCAGTAAACGGAATCAAGCTCATTAGGGATCTGTTTGGGTTGGATTTGCGCAAGGGCCAGACACTCTGGGTGAGGTAGGTAGGGGTGGATAGAACTCCATTTCCAGTCTCCAGTGTCAGTGATGTAATTAGCTACCGATTTGGAGAGATCGCTATCCGGGGGAGGAGCGATTACAAGTTCTATAAGGGGACCGCGGTCCTTCATCCAGTTGTCACGCCAGAATCTGATTCGTTGACCGTTACCCAAGGTCCAGGATAGCCCGCGGCAGACGATAGGCCATATGGCTGCAATGCCTCTCCAGCAGGCAGAGGCATTCCCCCTAGTGACCGAGCACGGAATGGACTGGGGATCGAATCGATATTTCGCTCGCAAAACCCGAACCCAAAGCGCGGTATGATTTGTTAGCAGTTCCCACCCCAGTTTTGTGAGAAGAGCATCATTCGTAGTGCGAAGGCTTTTGAGCCCTAGATCGCCTACAGATTTAGGATGACAAACATCCTCCCATTTGACCAGGTGCACTTTCCTCTGCGCGCTCCTCGAGCCCCATATGAAGTCCCGCATGAGCTTTTCAATTTTGTCAAAGAGATGAGTTTTTTAATTTTAAAGTTCCCATCGGGTTTGATTTCGGCTCATAGGTCCTGTCCGGCTTGAAACGCGAACCCTGACTTTTTTAATTTTGAAGTTCCCATCGGGTTTGATTTCGGCTCATAGGTCCTGTCCGGCTTGAAACGCGAACCCTGACTATATTGAAACAGGGTCGCTTCGTTTATATAGGGAAAGGCATCGTTTTCTTCCTCTCTTCTCTCAGCCTGCCACTCTTTCTCTCACTCTCACAGTCTCAGTGTCTAACTCATGCAGCACGGCAGCGGCACAACTTTCTCTCTGCTCTCTGGCTCGGTGGCTCTCTCTCGCTCTCGTCTCTTGTCTCCAACTTCGCCCGCCAGTTGCATTGATTAGGTAATTTTTCTTGTAAACGCAACTTCGCTGCTAATTGATTTTGTTTTTTGGTTTTTGCTATCAGTGTGGTTGTTTGGTTTCCCTCCCGAATGTTGAAGCCTCTGAAAGATATATCTTATACTTTTCTTTTCCTTGTTCTCTAAACTTGATATTTGTGCTCTTATGAATTTATATTCTATGAACTTGAGAACTTGATACTTGGGAGCCTGGACGGATGATAGTTTCCAAAATAAGGTTAAGCCATTCGAAGTCATTCTGCTTATTCTTTATCCGTTTTCATGCCATGTTCTGGTTGGTGGTCTTGTTATTGCTGATTATTTCGTTTTCGTTACAAAACTAACTGTCTTCTGGTTATTGCTGATTATTTTGTTTTCGCTTCAAAACTAACTCTTTTCGTTAGTCCTGTGTCTATGGGGACTTGTCTTTATTCTTCATATGGGTTCTCCAGTAGTTCTTGATCTCATTGCCTGTTCTCCTAGGCAAGTATCTAGTAACAGTTGACCAGTCGGGTCTGAACTTGTAGTAGTACAACCTTGAATTAGTTAAATACTGTTGAAAACCTGGGACCCAATTATATTTCTGTAACCCAAGTGTAAGAAACTTTTGTCAAATAGACCTTTTGGCTCACATTGGGATGGAGATTTTAGAAAATTAAGGGAAGGAATTAAAAGGAGGGTCTAAATCTAATGATTAAATTATGTGGAATTGAATGTTGTAATATGACTTACATGAATTATTGAATCAACTTCTACCACCTTTATAGGTGCTGCTTAAGTACATAACCAGCTCATATGTTTTCCAATCATGCAAAGGGGTCTTACTTTGACCACAAAATCACTTTAATACCTCCAATCTGTTACTGATATGCATTACATCATCATTAAAAATCCCTCCTTTTCTTATCTTAGCTTTCATAAGAGGTAACAGTCATTCACACTTCATTAAAGAAAACCAAAAAGAAAGAAACAAAAAGGTGGTTGTAAACATTCTTGATTAGGGGTCTTCAGCTGTCACAATTAGTTAAACCCTTGTCTGTAATTGCTTAGATCTTGTAAGGATAAAGTCATAATGGTAAAATTGTTCTATAAACTGCCAAACGGATCACTCCTGTTGCACTTACTGAACTTAAGCGCTCCATAACTTGGCTTTTTCTGGTGTTCTCTGGTTGGAATCAGAAGAGCTGCCTCAAATTCGGTTGTTTCTTAAAGGAGAATAGGATTTGCAATCCCAGCTACATTTAGTAAAGGTGTCAACTGTTGCCATCTTCATTGGACTTACCTGGTTCAATGAATAAGAAATTTAGCATATTAGACAGCTTATTTTCGATTTTATATGAAAACTAAGTTCAAACTTCAAATATTTGTAGTAGAAAATATAGAAATATGAAACGATGGAACAAACAAAATAAATTGCAGACAAAATGATGATAGTAGCAAATCAAGACAATGGACATGTATCCATATCAATTATGCTATGGCTTTTCAAGTTGATATTCACTTATTCATCTGTTTCCATGTGATATATAATATTTTGTTTCTCAAGTTATAAGCCTCTTAAAGTAAATCAAATGCTAAATGCTATTATGTTAATGTTTCGTTAGTTGATTGTATTTTAGTTTGTTCATATATTTAAACATATCATGTTTTTTAAATTCATTGTTTCAGATGGATGAGCATAATTCTTCAATAGAGAGTTCTAATTCGGTATCTAGCAATACGCTAAGTGAAGAAACGATTATAAAGACCAAATGTAAGTATTCTCATAAGATGTTCGAGGGTTCTAAAGGTAAAAACTCTCATTTTAAGAGACATATCAAGTCCTGTAACAGAAGGAAGATGATATTAAAAGATCAAATATTTTTTATAACCTAATAAGAGGGAAGAATGAAATGACTACCACAAGTTATGATAGTGACAAAACAAAGTTTTTGATAGCTAAAATGATCATTGGTGATGAACAACCACTCTCTATTGTTGATAGCAAAAGATTTAGGATGTTTGTCACCTCACTTCAACCAACTTTAAAGATCCCAACCCAGGATGCTGTGAAGGAAGACAATTTCAAAATTTATGATAATCAAAAGAAAAAAATATTGGAGACATTGTTGAGTATTTGCGGACGAGTAGCCATCACAGTGGACATGTGGACAATTGACAATCAAAAGAAGGATTATATGGGGGTGACGGCACACTATGTCGACAACAACTGGACTTTATGTCATCGACTATTGAGGTAAATTACATTATTTAATACTGTTATCATCTATTTATTAATTATGTCATAATTGATATTTGTTCATATTTTTAAATGTTAGGTTTATTTATGTACCAGAACCATATACAAATGAAACATTGACAACCGTATTGATGGATTGTTTAATGGATTGGAACATCGACACCAAGCTCTCTACCATAACTCTCGATAACTGTATCACAAACGATACAATGATCGAACAATTGAAGAACAAATTACGGTTTGAGAGTTTGTTAGTTGGTGGGAGGTTATTCCATATACGTTGTTTTGTGCATATCTTGAACTTAATTGTGAAGGACGGGTTGGAGGTGATAAAAGAAGTGGTAGAGTTGATTCGAGATAGCATAATGTATTGGAGTGAAACACCCGTAAGATTGAAAAAATTTAAAGATACTACAAAACAATTATGTGTTTCGTGCATAAGGAAGTTGATTTTGGATTGTCCTACCAGATGGAATTCAACATTCAAGATGATGGAGTCGGCAGTCAACTATATTGAGGTGTTCAGCAGCCTGAGACAAAGTGATTCTCAGTATACTTGCATACCTACAGAAGAGCAATGGGAGTTAGCTAAAGTAATTTGTGAAAAGTTGGAAATATTTTATAATGCTGTTGAGTTGTTCTCAGGAACAAAATATCCGACTTCGCATAGTTGTTTTAGCAATATGTGCGACATCAAGAAAGCTTTAGCTGATTGGATATTTGATTCCAATAAGGTGATCCAAGTCATGACAGAGAAGATGATGGAAAATTTCAATTCTTACTGGTATATGGTTGAACAAATTGTAGCGGTCATTTTTGTATTAGACCCAAGGTATAAAATGGAGGGGGTTTATTTTTATTATCAAATGTTGTATGGTGATCATGTTGAAGAACATGTTGATATCATTAAACAATTATGGTATGATTTGTTTAATGATTATCAATTAAGATTGAACAAAAATTAGGATCACAGTAATTTAACTCCAACTTCAATTTCATCTTTAAGTTCAACTTCAGTTCATAAGACTACTGTAAATCTCGAATTAACAAAATTCGTCAAAGAAAAGAAGGCTAGGACTTCTTACAATAAGATGGAGTTGGACAATTATTTGGAGGCAAGTCTTGTGATTGAAGTTGAAGATATGGAGTTTGATATATTGCTATGGTGGAAGATATGTGGAAGTGTTTACCCAATCATGCAAACAATTGCATGAGACCTCTTAGCAATTCCAGTATCTATTGTTAGTTTAGAGTCTGCTTTCAATGCTGGTGGTCGGATAGTTAAATCCTCACTATGCTCAACTTCATCTTAATATTGTAGAAGCTTTTATGTGTGCTCGAAGTTGGTTAGATGATGAAGATATTCATGGTAAATTCTATTCTTTATGATATATTACTTTATTTATAGTAGTAGTTTTAAAAACTATATATTATCTTATCTTATCTTCTTATATTAGCACAAATATCGATATAGATATTAATCTTTCAGTTGAAATTTTTTTTGAACAAATATCTGACGATGAAGGTATATTTAACTACTAATTATTATATGTTGAATATTTATTTAAAATATTGTTGCATATTTAGATGTAATTTACAATCTAATGTTTTTTCTTGCACATGAAATAGTGCAAACTATTGACAATTTTGATTATAACGATTAACTATTCCCTTTTCTCTAATGTGAGTTTTTTCTCTTTAATCTCTACATCCCAATTTACTATTTTTTTCATTTCATTCTTTTGGTTTTTTATAATTGAATCTTTACTAGTGTGTTTTTATGCAGGTTAAACTCTATTTTGTTGTCTTTGCCTGTTAGCTCAACTTCAACTTCAGTCTTCACTTTTTAACTACAATTAATAATTCCTTTTTTATTTTTGTATATGTTACTCTTTGTTTTGATAATAAAATGATTTTCATAATAGTATCTTATGCCTGTTGCTTAAGCAGATTTTGAATTCATATTATTCTTTTATGTTTTGAAGGAACAAACATTATTATATTTGTTAGACTTAGATAAAAGAACATTGATTAGTAAAAAAAAGATAATAGTTTACAATGACATTGATTTAAAAAATTGAAGCAAATAGATTTTAATTATTTTTATTCAAAAGTAAAACATTGGATTTAATAATATTAATTTAACAAAAATAGCATAAATAATTAAATATAGATTGTTTACTAGAGTTGACATAATTTGGTAAAAAAAATAAGTAATTAGAACGTTCAAGACTATGTTTAAAATTTTAACTCAAAGTTATAGTATTAGACTTAAAGAAAACAAATGAGATATAAAACATTTTTAATGTAAACTAACACGTAGAAATCAATTTATCTTTATAAATATTAGTTTTAGGATAATAAAGTAAGTTATAAATTTCTAAATAATTTTTTATTTTCAACAAATATATTTATTATTTGATGTGTTTATATTATTGTATACTTAAAATTTACATTAAGTTCATAAATATTAAAAATTATTTTAAAATATATTTAAAATTATTGAAATTATATTTTAATAAAATTTATTTATTTTTAGATTAACATAAGGGGTTAAGTTCAAACCTGATCAAACTTTGAGCCATAAAAATTGAGCGCAATCGTGTTTTTAACCAGGCTCAAGCTCGGGCCTTATCCATAAATTTTTGGTCAGGCTCGGTTTATATAGAGCCTAAACTTGATCCGCCTGTTTTCATATCTATCTGTGGACCGAATTTAACCCCTTATTTAAATTTTCTGACTAAACTGGAGCCGATCTCAATGTCAATCCTATTCAACTAATTTTTTAAAAATCAAGTGAAATTTGCTCTTGAAAGATTGCAAGTTATATAGAAAAATAAAAGAGGCGAAGTCTTTTATAAATTTAAAAAAAGATCATTAAACAATTTTTATTTGACTAATCACGAATTTATAACTTTTTTAAATTTAAATTAAAGATGTGGTTGAATTAATTTATATTTGAATTGTTATAAATGATATCAGCTTTGGAGGATAGTGGCTTCTACCTGACAGGTTTTATAGTGGACGTTCAGCAATTCCTCACAAAGTCTGTGACAAAAACCGCCAGGTGTCAGGTGTGAAACATCGGATTAAGGTTGTCTCTAGTTGGTTCTTTCATACTTGCGTTGAATCACTTTTGCCGGCAGAATATCAGGTTACTTAAGGTTTCTTTATATTATATCAGGCTTCAGGATACGAATCCCATTTCCGTGCAGCTTCTTTACTGTATAAATTATACATAATAGTGGTTGGAACGTGAGCATCAAGCCATAGAATACATTTTGGCAGCACTCTCTTGTGTTGGAGGCATTAAATTAGCTGCCTTGAAACTTCTGTCTCACACATAATGGCGAACTCTTTCTACAACTTGCATAGTTTGACTCTCTGCGTCTCCTTCCTTCTCCTTCTACCTTCTGCGTATCCTATTTCATTTCAGATATCGCGTTTTGATCCTCATGACTACAGAATAATATACGAAGGAGGAGCAACAAACTACGTTGGTACCGTAAGTTTCAACAGTGACACTTACATGTATCAGGTTGGTCGAGTCACTTATGCTCCGAAGGTACCACTCTGGGATTCTAGTACTCAGAAGCTCTCAGATTTCAGCACTCGTTTCTCTTTTTACATAGATATTCGGGGCCAGACTAATTATGGAGCTGGTTTTGCCTTCTTCCTTGCTCCTGCTGAGTTTCATATACCACCGAATTCTGCTGGTGGCTTTCTAGGCCTGTATAACATAACAACCAGTGATTCTTCCCGGAATCAAATTGTTCATGTCGAGTTTGATACTTTTCCAAACCCTGAATGGGATCCTACAACTCAGCATGTTGGGATTAACAACAACTCGATTTCCTCAGTCAGGTACACGAAATGGAATGCTACCTTGCACACTGGAGATACAGCTGATGTGTGGATCACTTACAATGCTACCACAAAGAATCTGAGTGTGTCTTGGGAATATCAGACAACTAGCAATTCCCAAGAGAATAACAGCATTTCTTACGTCATTGATCTCAGGGAGGCACTTCCCGAGTGGGTCAGAATTGGGTTTACAGCTGCTACGGGTAGTTTTATGGAGCGACATATACTTCAGTCATGGGAGTTCAGCTCAAGCTTGGAGATCGAAGTGAGTCATGGAAATAAAGCCAGGACTTTAGGGTTGTCAATAGGTCTCTCAGTTTCGATGGTTACATTGTTTGCTGCTGTGGCTGTAGTGTTGGTTATGATGCGTAGGCGGAAACTGAAGAGGAGGGAGATGGCAGAGACAATGAATTTAACATCCATTAATGATGATCTCGAAAGGAGAGCAGGTCCGAGAAGGTTTTCTTATAACGATCTTGTTTCAGCTACGAACAACTTCTCAAACGAAAGGAAGTTGGGTGAAGGAGGATTCGGTGCTGTTTACAAAGGGTACCTGAATGATTTAGACATGGCGATTGCAGTGAAGAAAATTTCGAGGAGTTCTAAACAGGGAAAGAAGGAGTACATAACTGAGGTAAAGATCATTAGCCAGTTGAGGCATCGCAATCTGGTTCAACTCATAGGTTGGTGTCATGACAGGGGTGAGTTTCTTCTTGTTTACGAGTTCATGCCTAATGGCAGCCTTTACTCGCACCTTTTTGCCAAGAAAACTCGATTGACATGGCCTATAAGATATAGAATAGCTCTTGGACTGGCCTCTGCATTGCTCTACCTTCACGAAGAGTGGGAACAATGCGTGGTACACCGTGATGTGAAGTCCAGCAATATAATGCTTGATTCAAGTTTCACAGTGAAGCTTGGTGATTTCGGCTTAGCTCGACTTATGGACCATGAGCTCGGTCCACAGACCACAGGTTTGGCTGGAACTCTAGGCTACTTGGCTCCAGAATATGTAACCACTGGTAGGGCTAGTAAAGAGTCAGATGTGTACAGCTTTGGAGTTGTTGCGTTGGAGATTGCTACTGGAAGAAAAGCAGTCGACCCAATTGAGAAGAAATCAGAAATGAGCTTGGTAGAGTGGGTTTGGGATCTTTATGGAGCTGGGAAACTAAGCATGGCTTTTGATGCAAGATTGAATATGGACTTTGATGAGAAGCAGCTGGAGTGTTTGATGATCATTGGACTCTGGTGCGCGTATCCTGATCGAAACCTGAGGCCATCAATAAGGCAAGCAATTCAAGTTCTGAATTTTGAAGCAGCATTGCCAAGTCTCCCTGCAAAGATGCCTGTTCCATTATATCACGTACCTACACCAGATGTCAGCTCTGGTGAGCCTCCGATTTCTTGTTCAAGCATCGAGCTCGGTCGTTAAGTTTCAGATTCTGGTAAGTTCATTTGCTTATTACGAAAAACTTGTATATTAGATCACAACCTATGTGCAGGCCAGACTGACTAATCATTGGAACTATTAAGTTTCTCAAACTCGAAATAAAATTACTCCTGCTCTATATTCGTGTCACAGCTCATCAGCAAGCTTAAGTCAACTAATTGAGAAAAAAATTAATGGAGAAATCATCAGTTCCTCCTGTTGAATATGTTCTTGCCAGGAAAGGGAACATTCAGAAAATTCATGGCGAGATAATATTATTAGTAGTTGAAATCTTTATCTTCAATCTTCGGGTTTTTCACTTTTATTTAATCTTCCCATGTGAGCCTTTCAAGTAATTTATTACTGATTAATCCTTTCCAATGGTTTTGATGATTATGCATAATAATAACCACTGAACGTCTTAATTTTATGGATGACTTGTTGGCTTATTTAAGTTTTGAAGTAGAGAGTGTCACAATAACAACTTTAATTCGATTTAGAGAAACAATATACTAGAAACTAAATAAACGGCTAAGAATTAACTAATAAATTTTTTAATAAATTTATAAAAATTTTCACTTTTAATAGTATTTTTTAATATGAGATTTTGATACTCATAACCATAAATTTAGTCTAATTCTTTTTATATAATTATTATCTCTATCATTACCTCATTTTTATGTTGAATTATCAAAATTATAGAAGTATAAAAAAACATGACTGTCAAATTTTAATTGAAATATAAACACTATGATATTTTTATAATATAATTTTAATCTCTTGTTTATAAGATGTTGAAGTTATTCCGCTATAATTATAGATTTAAGAGATCATTGACTTTATGTTTTAAAAAAAAGTATCAAATTTTCCATCTGATTCTTCCATTAGATGACCTTGGGCTTAGCAACGGACCAGGTTAGGCCTGGTCTACCTAGACTTAAGTGGCTTAAAAATTTGTGTTCATGTTTGTTCTAATTTGATTCGGTTTCGGTAAATAAGATGACAACCATAGGCTTATTAATGTGCAAGGTTAGGCCTGGTCCACCAAGTCTTAATTTTGACCTGAAAAATTATTTTGGGTTCGGTCTAAATCGATTGGGCTTTGGTAAATATATATATTTTATTTTAAAAACTAAAAATGATATCATCATTTTAAAACGTAATTTTATTTAAAATTTTGGAATAAACAACATAAAGTCTGAAATTAAAAAAAAGTATCAAGTTTGACCTAAAACTCAATCAACTCGAGTTGGAACTATTAATTTCAAGTCGAATCTATTATCTTTAAGTGGAGCCAACATATAATTTTCTCAAGCTTGCTAAATATGTTTTTAAATTTTTAAAAATAAAAAAGGACATTATTTATAATGACATCATTTTATTTAAAATTTTAGATTTTGAGTCCAACTAAACTATATATTCCTAATTTAAGTTTAATATATATGAACTATGAACTCTATGTTTTGCTGAATCTGATCTTTTCTTTACTTCTTTCTTTTATTGATTCTCATCTTTGTTTACTCTTTTGAGAAACATGATAAGGCTTCCATTTGTGGCTTTTCGTGAATATGATCTTTTGCTTTACTTTTTCTTTCTTTGATTTTCATCTCCGCTTTTTCTAAACATGACGAGGGTTCCATTGTGGCTTTCAAGAATCTGATGTTTTGTTTTACTTTGTCTTCCTTTCATTCTCATCTCTATTTTCTTTATTTACATGATAGGGGTTCCATTATGGCTTTTTACTTCATAGCTATTTTTTTTTAAAATACAAAAGGGACTTGTCATTGTTCTGTACATGTTTCATTTCATCATTTGTAATCAGTCGATTAAATCCCTAACTGATTGTTTTCTTCAACAATATAGAAACTGCACTTCTGAATTCTCAATTTATGCCTTTGATATATTGTTTGTTTAGTGAGAACCTCTGTTCTTGCAAATAGCAGTCACTAAATGATTTTTAGTTTGTATCGCAGTCTGATGTTTGTTTACAAGATTCCTAATGATTTTTATACTATGATTTATATATACATATGTCTTTGCTTTATTATTGTAGTTCTTTTTTGCTCTGTTAAAAAAAAATTGTTGGTAGATTTTATCTGTTGCTTTCGTGGTTTTAAGGATTGTGGCCGTAGATTTTGGTGAATATGGTAGATTTGCAAAAATGTGTTTGAAATGTTACTTCTAGTTGTTTCCATACAATGTTCCTTTAGAGTGGTGAAGATGGTGATCTCTGGTTTTTTAAGGTCGTTTGGTAATGCATTCATCTTTGTCATGTGGTTGCTGTCATGATGTAAGCTTGGATATGTTTGGGCTGTGATTAAGTTCTTAGATTAAACGATACGTTTGTTGTTCTTATTATTCGGAGTTTTTCGGAAAGAGAAGTTCGATTTTGGGGAGAGAATAAGATGATTATAATTGTGGATCTCAAAAGATTCTCCTTAATATTGCCACTGTTGGTTGCACTTGGGCATTTGTGGATCTGTTTTCTTCATGAGATGCTAGTTAATTTTAACTTAAAATAGCAAACTAGCTTTTAGTTATTAGGATTCAACAACTACTGGTTGTCCAAAGGGACAACCAATAAAATTATAATGCTACAGAGCTCATTAACAGGGCCTTATTCAAGGATGACATGCACATCTCAAGAAGTGGTGAAAAAAGTTGTGAAACATATAAGGTATAAGCAAAAATTTTGCAGCATATCAAGTATATCTATTTTACTTTTTTCTTACAAATTTTTTCTGTTAAACTTGCATCTCTTAAATGAAGTTTGTTAGTTTTTTCTGTAAGCGATATTATTCTATTTTACTTATTTATTATTACTTTATCTTACTTATTTATTTATTTATTATGTATCTTGTTATTTATCACATTTTTATTTATCCATTTATTTTCTAAAATCTTCGTGTCATTTTGGCATAGCTTTTTTACGTTTTTTTAATCTTTTAATCCTATTTATTTATGTATTTATTGAAATTTTAGTCACATAGATTTTTTTTCGTGCTAATTTTACCTTTTCACTGTAACCTGCATTATTCATATATTGTCTCATTTGCATGTGGGTCTACCGGAAACAGCCTCTCTACTATGTAGGGGTAAGGCTGTGTACTATCGGACCTCCCCAGACCCCGTTTCATTGCGGGATTTCGGACTGGGTGATGATGATGATGATAATGATATATATATATATATATATATATAAGAGACTTCTTCTTCTTTTTCCCATTTTCTCATAATTTCGTTTTAATCCTCCTAAAAATTCCTATTCACGGATTCCCTCTCTCTAACCATTTTTCACTGTCTGTAACTCAAACCAGTTAGTGTTATATACCAACCTCTTCCTCTCGACGAACCCGTCACAACTATACCCATTTCAGCCACTATCGTCACCAAAATCATTGCAAAATCGAGGATAAAAATTGACGAAAAATGTCGATCGTCATTCCGTCGCTTCCCATGGTTGTTGTCGATCATCCCATGATATTGTCGCTAGCCACCACCTGAACCGCCGCTGATTAACGAAAAAGAGGTTAGGGTTTCAACTTGTTTTTCTTCAATTCGTTTAAATATGTTGAGAATATGAGTATGTTGCTTTGGAGAAAGTTGTTTTACTCATTCAAAGATTTTATTTAATATAAAAATTATTGAATTTTGATATTGAAAATTTTTCGATGATCGGAGGGAATATTCTAATGACCAGAGGAAGATTCCGGTTGTCGAAGGCACTGTTCTGGTGACCATTTTGGTCACTTTTGTGAAAATTTTCTAAAAATTATAAAAATTATACTGATCATTTTTCTCTAAAGAGCCATAGTGAAATTTTCAATAGTTTGCGAATTAAAAATCATGATATATTTAGGCAAGAATAGGAGAAATTTCCGAATCTTATAAATGGACTGCTTAGGCAATTTGAATGATACATAAATTATTATTTGAGTCCAATAACTCCTAATTAGCACTGATTGAGATATTTTCTTTTGATTTACTACGTATAGCAGGAGTGGGACCCTATTGAAAGGTTTGGATGGACGAGTTTGATTACCAGGTAAGTTCATACCGACTTACTGTTACAATAGTTGTACCAGCAAATGAATTATGTGCAATGATGGTATAGATGACAACATATAGCAACACATAACCACATTCATATTCATGTGTATATATATAAATATATAATATATATACATATATATAGCGAACATGTATATACTAATGCAGACCTGCTTTAGTATAAGCCTTTTTATCTAATTAACTAAGTAGATACATTAGGTTGGGTATTGCATGCATGTATTGTTCATTGCATAACTGAATGTTTACTTGATAAATTGCATGCTTAAATAATTTGATAGGTATTGCTATGCTCGATTGTGGGGAAGAAAAGATCTATAGGACTTGCCACCTGACGGGTATGCGTCAATACCAGATGCGCACTGGTTATGATTATAAGAGTTGTTTTGTTTATGATATTGAGATATGTTATGGGTCGATCCTAGTTGATGCTTGGCTCTCAATCGGAGCCTTATTTGTGATGCTTATGACTTTGGACGTTTTGAGAGAGGGCTGATATGTTGGTGATGCTTGGTTCCCTACAGCCCCTTTGGATTAAGAGAGCTTTATGGCTACATGAGTATAAGACCATGATTGAGCCATTGGTGATGCATTGCTCCCCACAATCATTCGAGGTTTAGAGTTGTGAGGGCTTACCCTTATTTGTGTTATTGATGTGATTGGATGTATAGCATAATGTGTATTTATTTGGATGTTCATGCATGACTGTGTGCTTAACATTGGATATCGTAGGACGGTGTGAGCTTACTCAGTGAGATTTGACTCCCTTCATCTTTATTTTTGTCATGTTAGCTACCACTAGCTTCGTAGCAATGACTCTCATGATGTGTATGCTGTGACCTACCTACGTTTGTGTACGTTCTTTTCTTAATTTTCATTTATCTTATATTGTAGCATACGTAGCAACAGGATTTTATGAGTTGTAAAATTTTTTTCTAGCGCGCACTATTGTTATTGTATTGTATGAACTTGTTGCGTTCTTGAAGTTGAATTTATTTTGTCGCTAGTAGTAGGCTGATGTGTGATCTAGGATTTCAAACCTTGGGTCCCACGTGTCGGTCACGTGACAAATTTGATATCAGAGCCAGTTTTCAATCTGTTGTGCCAACAAAGACACTGGGCCCTAAGGGGGGTGGATTGTGAGATCTCGTATTTGTTGGAGAGGAGAGCGAAGTTCGTCTTATAAGGGCAAGAAAATCTCTTCTTTATAGACGCGTTTTCCCAAATGTGAAAGAGTAAAATCATGAGGGCCTTAGCCCGATGGGCAATCTAAAGCAGACAATATCTGTGGATAGATGGTCTGGACTGTTACAAATGGTATCAGAGCCGATTCCCAATATGTTATGTTAGCGAGGACCCCCGGCCTTAAGGGGGTTGAATTGTAAGGTCCCACATTGATTCGAGAGGAGAACGAAATATGTTTTATAAGAGTACGAATACCTCTTCCTTATAAAGGTTTTTTTCTGGGTGCGGGAAAAGTAAAACTGCGAGGGCCTTGGCCTGATGAGCAGCCCAAAGCGAACAATATCTGTGAGCCAGTAGTATGAACTGTTACATATGAAGCCTGAAATTTAAAAAAAATTGAAATTGACCTAAAATCATTAAGTTCAAACTAGACTCATTAATTTAAGCTGAATTCATTGGCTTGGGAAACCACGTTGTATAAATGACATAGAAGTTACTTTCTTAATGTCTCCTTACTAGATTTTTAGACCATTCTTCTATTAAAATGCTATACCTAACCCAAAAGATTCGAGCCCCAGTACGATTGAGCAGGGTTCGTTGTGTGCAAGCCTCGTGACAAGCTGACTTAAGAATCCACTTCACTAAGATCCAATCTCGATTGGTGCGATATAAATGATTGTGTACTAATGTTTAAACATCAATTTCACCGAATTATTCGAGGTTTGGTAGCGTTAAAAATAGATTGGCCATATTATATATATATATATATATATATATATATGTATATATGTATATATATGTATGTATATATGTATATATATGTATGTATATATATCTGTGTATATATATATATGTATATGTATGTATGTATATGTATGTATATATATGTATGTATGTATGTATATATTACAATTGAGACAAAAATTGTTAAGACCGTAATTACAAGAAAACAAATTTCATCTTTTGATTATTTCAAATGTATATATAACAATTTCTGTCTCAATTGTAAAATTTCTATTGCAGTATTTGTAGATTACGAAAATAATTTATAATCATAATGTACCGTGATAATTTAATTGAAAAATCTATAAATTTCCATTATGCCATAGATAATGATTAAGCATTCCTAGCTGACTTCAAGCATCTACGACTAAGAACTCTCTTTGGCTTGTGACATCTTCAAAACAAGAAAATGAGGAACATAAGGCTTTTCTTTTTCTATCATCCCAAGAAGTTTTGTCAATAATTTTAAAAATTTGGAACGATAGGTTCTCAACATCATCATCATCATCATTACCCAGTCTGAAATCTCGCATTAAAGCAGGGTCTGAAGAGGTCTGATGTACGCAGCCTTACCCTTACTAAGTAGAGAAGCTGTTTCCGATAGACCCACATGCTAATGAGACAATGTATGAAAAAAAAAAGTTAAAAGAGTAATTAGGTAAAACCGGTATGCTAAAAAATAGGTAAATAAAATTAGAATAAATAAAGACATAAATAAAATAAAATATAATAAAAGAAAAGGTTGATGTATCACGGAAAAAAAATCTTATGAATTTGTCTTATACTATTAGAGGCGTAAGGTTGTCTTATACAACGGATGTGAGTTACACATGCAGATGATCAAAAAGAATAATACACTGTCAATAAACACCAAACTAATACCGAAACTTAGATAAGCGAAAGGTAAAAACATACCTGAGGAATGAATTCCCACTTACAGGCCAAAGAGATGCAGCTTGTCCGTATCTTATCTGACCAACATAAGACCAAATTTGAGAACATTCAGTGTTTTGGTTTCACAGAACTTGCACGGTTTATAAACTTGATTGAAGGCTACCATCGTTATCATCATTTGCTCGCTTCCTTTGCATTATAACATCAAGCTTCAACAAGTAGAATCCCAAATACCAACAATAGAAGATTAATAAAGCACCGTATACTGCCATTTTTAGGGTCATGACATATAAATGGTATTTTTAGTGGTTCTTTTTGTGATCTATCTTCTAAGTAAATATATTGTCTTCTTTGGGGAGTTGTTTTGATCATGTTATAATACGACGGCAGACTTAAGGTCTTGAACTTCTTGTCATGTAGATCTAGTTTCAACTATTGTAAAAAAAATTCAGCATGTAGAATAATCAGGCAAAACATATGGGGTGTGCAGACCCTTCTGTTTTTCCTTTCTTTCCTTTCCACTTCTCGTTTCTCTGTGCTTTGGTAATAGATGCTGAACAGTGGTCTTCGAAAGAGAAAACAAAACAATATGCATAACCTTGTAAATTCAGAACTACAAATCGGTTTAGTTGCAACATGTTATGTTCAAATATCCTGTCATCTGTCTGGCATGATATTAGAACGTTCTAATTAAGAATAAGAACACTTGTTAAGGTCTTAAATTGGAAATTACAAGTTTATTATTGTTAAAGACAGTTTTGATGGTTTCAATTATAATAAAGACGATAAAGATGTTAATTGTTTATGTTTTATATAATTTTGATATAATAATATAAATATATACGATATCTTCTACATCATTCAAATTGAAGCAATTGAATATTTGGTCTAAATTGCAATTTTAAATTGTGAAGCATTGACTCCGTCCTATTTGTATTTGCCTTCTTGTCTCTCACAGGCTATCAGTATTGAGATAGAGTGTCCTTTTGCTATCTGGTAGTCCTAACTGCTAACACAAGAAACACGCCTACACTTGCTACTTTAGTTTGTGATCTCCAAATACTGTAAATAATGTGATGTTTTGACAAAAAAAATATAACTGCATACAATGTTGAAAGCTTCTCTTAGCTCTATTTCTTATCTTTATTTCCTTTTGTCTTGATTTAAATCAGTCCATAGTTGGTACTGCCGTCCAAGCATCGAGTCTGCCATGGCAAGCTTCAGATTATGATATTAGATATTTGAGATCCCACGGCAATGGCTTTACAATAAAGAACTAAAGAACCTGTCAGGTTATACTAACTTCCAGCATTTGGCAACATTGGGATTCCCGCAATTGACCAAATACTGAAAATTTTTTATTGGTCGCAAATTTGCCAAGCGAAGAGTTCGAGCACCGAACGCGTTATGTTAGCTAAAAACGCTCAGGTAGGACTTGAACAATATGTGACAGGTTCTGAAATTGACCTGGTTATTGAGACTGACTTTGAAGGATATAGTTGGAACTGCTCATATATAACTTACTCCTACCAATTTCACTTTCTTTCTCTCCTGCACTTGATGAAGTCATGGCTCCTTTCAATTCAATTCCAAGGCTTGCTCATTCTCAACAGATCCATCGTCTCATCGTCAGGATCGTCATTCACTTGATGCTACTACTACTACTGCCTATTGCAAACTCCGTTTCCTTCAACTTCACGAGCTTCAGTCCGAATTCACAAAACATAACCTTCCAGGGTGATGCATTCCCGTCAGGAGGCTTTCTGCAGCTCACCAAAAACGCTGTGAACATTGACCTAATGGGTAGTGCTGGTCGAGCTTCATATAGTCAGCCTGTACGCCTCTGGGATGCCAAGACTGGGAATTTAACAGACTTCAGCACCCACTTTCGTTTCATTATCAATGCTACTAACGAGAGCTCATATGGAGATGGGATGTCTTTTTTTATTGCACCATTTGAGTCTCAGATCCCAGAAAATTCAACAGGCGGCTATCTTGGACTGTTCAGCAACGATAAAGCTAAAACACCATTGAAGGAGAATCAAATTGTTGCAGTGGAGTTTGATAGCTATTTAAATGAATGGGATCCGAGCGACAATCATGTGGGTATTAATGTCAACTCCATTGTATCTGTGGCAAACGTCTCATGGAAGAGCAGCATTAAGAATGGATCAATGGCAAATGCATGGGTGAGTTACAATTCCACTACCAAAAACTTGAGCGCCTTTCTAAGTTACGTAAAAGATCCTATATTTGGTGGGAATTCGACCCTTTATCACATTGTTAATTTAAGGGAATTACTACCTGAATGGGTCAGGATAGGCTTCTCTGCATCAACAGGGCAATTTGTCGAAATTCATAACGTTGTTTCTTGGGAATTCACTTCAAACTTGGAAGTTAATGATTCGGTTCAGAAAAGCAGACACAAAACAGGATTAGTTGTTGGTGTGGCCTTAGGTTGTGGACTAGTGGCTTGTGGGATAGGTGTGTTTTTGTTTCTCTATTTCAGGAGAATGGCAGGTAAGCGTGAAGATGAGGAAGATGATGTATCTATGGATGATGAGTTTGAGAAAGGAACTGGGCCTAAGAGGTTCACTTATCGAGAGTTAAGTCGGGCAACGAATGATTTTGCGGAATCAGGAAAGTTGGGGGAAGGAGGATTCGGAGGTGTTTTCAAGGGATTCCTGAACGAATCCAGCACAGAAATCGCAGTTAAGAAAGTCTCGAGGGGATCAAGGCAAGGAAAGAAGGAATACGTTTCAGAAGTTAAGATCATTAGTCGTCTGAGACACAGAAATTTAGTTCAGCTGATTGGTTGGTGCCATGAAAAGGGTGATTTGATGCTAGTCTACGAGTTCATGCCCAATGGAAGTCTTGATTACCATCTCTTTAGAGGAGAAACATCGTTAACCTGGATGGTAAGGTACAAAATAGCAACGGGATTGGCTTCTGCTCTTCTGTATCTTCATGAAGAATGGGAACAATGTGTTGTGCATAGAGATATCAAGTCTAGCAATGTCATGTTGGACTCAAGTTTCAATGCCAAGCTAGGTGATTTTGGCCTGGCAAGGCTTGTTGATCATGAATTAGGCTCACAGACAACAGTTTTAGCAGGCACAATGGGTTACTTAGCTCCTGAATGTGTCACAACTGGCAAGGCCAGCAAGGAATCTGATGTTTACAGTTTTGGAGTTGTGGCCCTGGAAATCTCATGTGGGAGGAAACCAGTCGATACCAAGCAAGAACCAAGCAAGGTACGGCTCGTGGAGTGGGTCTGGGACCTATACGGTAAAGGGCAAATTCTGGAAGCTGTGGACGAGAGGCTAGGAAGAGACTTCGACGAGAAGGAATTGGAGTGCTTGTTGATTGTTGGACTGTGGTGTTGCCATCCTGATTTCACTCTTCGACCTTCCATAAGGCAAGTGATCAATGTTCTTAAATTTGAAGCTCCATTGCCAAGTCTTCCTGCTAAGCTGCCAGTTCCAATGTACTATGCTCCTCCATTGACTATGTGCAAGTTCTCTTACACGACGTCTGGCCCGACAGAGTCAGGGAATTCCAGGACTCCATGTTCATGTAGCCAGTGCTCCAGAGATTCTTCAGTGTCTGTAGAGTCTAGGAAAGGTCTTCTGAATACCCAGAATACTGTTTAGCAAATCCTGTCTACCATTTGGTGGTAGAGTAATTAGTTCATTTCAGGATAACTCTGTCTAGGTTTGAGAAGAGGAGGATGATAACCAGTAATGGATGTTGAACTACACTTTCTTTAATCTTATTTTGGTGTGTTGAGTTCTTCTTTAATGAACTTCTATTTCCCCATATTCCCATGGAATAACTTGTTAAAAGTGAAAGCTTAGTGACAACCAAGATATTGACTTGGCCTGAATTAGCTACCGAATGTAGGCTAATTCCATACAAAATTTTAATTTAAGAAAAAAATAGAACATAAAAAATGATGTCATATTTTACGGATCTTATAATACAAAATATAAAAAGAATTATAATTTTAAATGATAATTAATAATAATATTATTAAATTATAAATATTCACAAAGCAAATGAGAATTGGTCTTTCCAAAAAATGCCACTAATTTAACTTTCACAAATTCTACATTTTGGTAATTTCAATATTTTGTTAGTGCATAAGTTTAATTTTTGATTGGTTTATTTATGCTGCATTTAATGCATGATGTTCTTTTTTTAACAAATCAATTAATTTATGATACCAATAAAATATTATATTTTTTCACAAATATAATATATGGGTAAATTTTGATAAAAGAGTGTTTATATACGTCCTTTTTTCTTTTTATTTAATAATTTATTTGAAAGAATGATTTTTTTCACCTGATTATTGAAAAAAACCTAGCCTGTCACTTTCTACTATTATGAAAAACGAGCACTAAATCATCTGCACATGACATTACTATCATTTTATGTAATAAAAGTTTAGTTGCATATTAATCATTTACTTGAACAAGGATTTAGATTCGGGCTTAAAAGGATCCAGTTAGGCCCGCAACTACTTGAGTCTTAGTGGGGCAACCAGGCTCACTGAGCCCAATGAATTAATCTCATACAAAGTCAGTATAATTTTATTCAGAAAATTTAAATTTGATAGAAATAATTAGGACCCCACGAAATTTCACTTTTTTTAATATGCATACCCATGCACTATTCTCTTTCTTGAGCTTTTAAAATTCACTAATCAAGTAGTTTTTTAAGTCCATAACTAATTTTGGTACTAAAAATAAGCAAAGAGCTCGATTAATCCATTATTAGTAAAACAAATTTCTAAGTTATCAAACATTTGAGTCTTCTTAAATTTTCAAAAATTGTGAATCGGAAACTTTAATAATACGTCCTCGTAAGTCATTATTATGATTTTGCTTAGCTATGTATTTTCAGTTTAACGTGACCCGAAATTAACGAGTTTAATTTAAGTTGGTTAAAATTTTAATTGAATTTAATTTTTAAAAATTTTGAATTTCATAGGAGTCTCGAGTTTGGATTGCTCAACTTTACTTAACTCAAAATATTAATATAACAAGTAAAAGCAATGCATTTTGAATAAAACAAAATTGTTTTCAAATTTTAAATTAAAAATAATCAAATTTATTTCAAATCAAGATTATATTTGATTAATTTTTAACTCAAGCCCGACTCAGCTACCACCGATACTATTAGAGAGGTAATGTTATCAAGAAGCACACCTTGATCCTTTTAACTAGATAAATGAAACTAGTAAGTTCACTTCAGGTCATCAGGGGTATGTACAATTGGTAAGTTTAGTCTAGAACTAGAAAGCTTATGCAGGGTTAGTAAAGGTGGGCACCAGGCAATGTGAATGAACGTGAAGTCAGTTGGTTTCAGGTGAGCGTTTGGTGCTCTTAATCGGTGTCATAGTGGTTATTTTGTTGTCGGCTAGTTTGTGCGGAGACTTGAAATGTCAGCAATAACGACTGACGCACTAAAGTCACCGCCCCTCCCATTTTCATCTCCACCACAAATAAGATTCTTCAAACAAATTGCTTATTAATTATTATCTCCTCTAATCTTCTCCAATTCTTTAAGAAAACTCCTTCAGTATAGTATTGGCTTGTCAATTTCAGTTCTCAAGCATTGAAGACTCTCAATTTTGGTGTGATTGTGAT
>JAOSBN010000179.1:2928711-2945625 GCA_027563595.1 Erythroxylum suave | reverse complement strand
ATTATTTAATAAACTATTTAGTAAACTAATAGTTGGTATATAATAAATTCTAATGGGGCAAAACGTTTTGAAAATTAAAAAATTAAAAACAATGTTTTAAAATTTAAACTAGTTTTGACTGACTTAATTACAATAAAAATCTTTGCACATATCAAATTTTTTTGTTCAGATTTTAATTTTTATTGTTAAAACTGATTAGTTTATTAATTAATTAATCAATTTTTATAAATCAAAATAAATCAATAAATTTTGATTTAGTAGTTTCCTTTTTAAAGTATACTTTAAAATTTTTAACGAGTAAGAACAATCTTTTTTAATAATTTTTTAAAATTCTTCAATTTTATTAAAACTTTAACCGACTTTTGTGACAGTCTAATACCACCAGCTAAACCTTTTAAACATCAAATCTCCTATTTAATTTTTGAATGAAATTTGAAAACATTCGTTAAAAACCAGAGAATCTTTCAGAAATTCCTCCCCACCACTTGAGTAATCCGATATTGCCATACAGCATCACGGGCTTTAATTTTTTTGAGATTGAACACAACACGTGAAATCAAATATGGTAGAATCCAAAGTTCAATATTACCCAGTTGAGTCATAGATGCATGTCCCTTACGTCAAGATACGAGAAAGAAGAGGAGAATTGATTCAGGAAAACCAAAAAGTCTTGTCAATTTAGCCGAACAGTTTACTGACCAATGCAGCCCCTCGATAGATTGGTATAATCTGAGTGGGTTAGTTGTGGTGCGTCAAAGAATCATCTATTGTTGAAAAAAAGAACAAGAAGTTACACACATACCATATAAGCAACACGTACGAACTTATCCATTTTGGTGTATAGTTAGAATTCCTAACATCTCTAATCTTTTGAAAAATCTATGCAATAGATGTAAATAAGTCAAACGGATCGAACAATGTTAACTACTTTGTACCTGAACCATAAGATGACCAATGAATCATAAATTATTACTCCATATAGCTAACAATTAAAAATAAGATGAGATTTAACTACCCTTTTTCAAAACTAATTGACATATCTTTATTTTTTATAGTTTAAAAGTTAAATTATTATTAATATCATTTCAATTGCTCTTCAAGTTAAAGGACATATTTTCTTGTGGTTGGACTATTTTGATTTCTTTTCGTCAACGAGAGAATTGTCAATAGCTAAAATAGAACGCAAATGGTTGTACCGGGTTTCAAAAGGGTGAGAATTGGAGCCTTCCTCTTTAGCTTCCATCGGCATCAGCCAGACTAACTTTGATTATCAAGGCAAAGTGGAAAAGGACATTCCTCAATAAATATATGGAATCAAACAACTCGTAGAAAGAACACAATTATAAGCGTTTAACTAATCTACATCGGAACATGCCAAGACCACTAAGTTGGATATAGATTATAAAACTAATAACATTCCGATAGAAAAACAAGACTTGAAGCCATACCTAGCCAACCCCGCCGTTCAAATCCTTTTTTATTATTTTTTAAATGCAGATTGAATGAACTTTAAAATATATATAGAGTTAGTAACATTGGTCTATTTTGGTTCGATTCAGTTTAGTTTAATATAACATGTTACCTTTGAATTGAGCGAGTTCTAGATTGAATTTAAGTTTAAGAAACTGACTCTAAAATTAAGTATAAAAATTGTGATGATCTAAAAGTTAAATTATATCTTTTTTAATCACTTATATCAAAACTATATTATTTTAAAAAAGATAAGAGTTCAATTTAAGCCAAAATTTAGACTTTTTATTGAGAAGGTTAGATCAATTTGAGCTGGCGATAAATCTGACCCAAATCAATTCATTATCATCTCGGAATGCACACGCAATAAGCTATATATATGCAATATCAATTCAACTGAACTTTAAAGTAATCTCCACCATCGATGAATCATCTCTTTGGCGAATTGCAACAACTATTGGTTTGGTTACTTTGCTTAAACCTGTGGTCCCATTACTATAGTTGCTATGTTAAAATAAGGCCTTCCACACAGAAACAACAAAAAGAAAGATCGCATGTACTAGACAAGTGTAAAGTTAACAGAATAATTGTTCACGGGGGAGGCTGTAAAAGCTAGGCGGTGCTATATATGTATTGTGGCCGGCTAGAACTTAGAACGTTTCATTTCTTAACTTTGAGTGTGTCACAAGGCAATTCAATTGAGAATTCACATGAAGGTGAAGCTGTTCTTGACCTTTGTACGTGGGATCGAAGGTTGGTCTCTGCAATTTGATGATAAAAAAAATTTCAGAAAGCCCCTTAAGGGGTAATTGACTCGGTAGAGTGGGGGGCATATGGTTAAAAGACTCTGTGTTCGAATCTGCCCACCTACACTATTTCGATCGAACCTGTCGTACAGAATTTACCTAAGGTGAAGTACTCGATTAATGTGATTTGTAGACTATTGTATCAATTTAGAGATTTACTCAAAAGATAGCGACCCCGAGTTTAAAAAAACAAAAACTTTAAAAGGGAAGGAAAAAACAATATGTAGAAATAAAAATCAAAGTCTTCCCTTCCAACTTGCCTAACATTAGTTCAAAGTTCAAATGTAATTTTGTGACCACTTAAAAGGTTAAGAAATTTGATAGTTTGAACCAGTCAAAAATTTCTTTTCAATTTGTTGTTGGACGTTGAACGCACATATTTCAAAAGTGTGTTAAGCATGGTAATCATATCCACCGTATTCTATTATAATAAGTAAGTAATTAGTATTTAAATTTTGGGAGATACAATTTAAGAAATGATTTAATGAATGTCAATGCAAATGATTCTAAGTAACTCGTAAATATATCTAGTTTATCAATTTAATTTTTTGTTCTAATGACATGCAAAACTCAATGGTTAAGAGTATCGACATCTAACCAATAACATTAACCATTTTCTATTTTTGTGTAATGAAAATTATTACTTGATTAATTTGGTAAATCTATATTTCAAATTAACATAAATCAAACAGAACAATAATAACAATATCAAGTAAAAATTTTGTTAAGACGTGAGGTATGAAGAGGTTCAGTAATACGCAGCTTTACTCCTAATTAGTAGAGAGACTGTTTCTAAATAACTAACATGAATGAATGAAAATAAAAAGAAAAAAATCAAATAAATCCTTATTTCCTATTGTTTAAATTGAAAATTGAGTGAAATAATTTTTAAAATATTTTTCCCATATTATCTACTTAAATTTTTTACATAAATTTTTTTATGTTGATTGACTAATTATAATTTGTTTTAAAATTTTATTAAATTTTAAGCAAATTAAAATGATGTAAGATCAAATGTTTAATTTACATGCAATTATTAATTTCGATCAATTTTAGTTCGTGAGAATTGCCAAATTCTAATTTGATATTAGTTACTTTGTTTGCTTTGATTTATTAAATAATTTAATGCTGACTAATTTATATAAAAAAAACCCATAGATATTTTATATTTGAAAAAAATACGATTTGACTGTTTTTTTTTTCTATATAAACACATCAACCGTGACCATTCTCAACGAACCTACAGGATTTAACAGAATCTACATGCATAACGCAAATCTTATATCTCTTACATAGCTTCATTAATATACGTTCATACAATAGTATCTGAGAGCTTACTCTTCTTCTTGGAATCCAACATTTTGCCGTGGTGTTCGTCTTACCCTGAACAACTCAATACCGGTCTACTTACTTCAGCTTTCACCACCACTAATCCAAAGGTAATTAAGCACCAAAACCCTCATTGCTTCCTCAAAGATTAATTTAGTAAATGATGCATTATGATTAATTAATTAATTCTTAAGATTGAAAAGTTTCCATCCTAAAACCAAATTTCTCAGAATAGTCAAATGCAAAATTCATCGCATCCAATCATTTCCTTTCATACTCTCACGTGAAGCCCTCTTTTAAGTGACCAAAATCGGCCTGAGTTCTTTTGTTGCTAATGCTATGAATGGTGTTGCACAATCCCTCCAAATAACGAACCCGTGACCTTTGACACATCTTCTTCTAAAGTGGTTTAACGTAGGAATGCAAAGAACGCATTTATGTTTCATAAGTTATTTACACGTACTTGAAGCAGATTCAGGCAACGTTTTTTATTCTCTCGAGTTACTAAAAGGTCATTCATCACTCTGCACGTTTCCTAAAACAACTTCAGGACTGCTTCCTGATTTTCAATATTCAGGTTTCAGAGTTCTCACGACTAAAAGAAACGGTGACGACCGAACAGAAAAGGGGGTGTAAGATCAAAGAAAAGAAGGAAAAAGTTCAGATATTATTTATCTGATACCTCATCTGCTCTCACTCTACTTTCCACCACTTTCCTTTTGCTTTTCCAGACAGATTTGCTTCTAGATTACATTGGTAGGAAGCAAGGTATGTCCGTGTTTCCTGGTTTTTATGTTAATGTTTATGTTTTACCTTCTCTTTGTTTTCACTTGGAAGTTTCTGTCTTTGAGAGATTAGATCCCATTTTGGTGAATTGTGTAATAATTTGGCATGACAATGGACAAGTTCTGCTCTCTTGTTAGGTGGCTAGCAATGGCTGTTTGCTTCTTCTTCATCATCTTCTTCTTCTCCATCTTCCGTGGTCCTGCTTATTCCGAGAAGACCCCAGTTAGGTTCTTCCTCGTCTTTCCCTTCTCTGAGCGTTGTATTGTGTTTCGGTTTAGGTACTGCATGTGTTTTCATATCCCTGTGTATAGAGAGAGTCACAGATATAATTGACAGTTCACATGTCTTACTAACTGTTGAGACAGGTAAAACATGAGGCTGGAATTCCTGGAAGGACATGACTTTCAATTTCTTTTGTTTGTTTTGTTTAAACTTTTTTGCTTTTTCTTGATCTTTGGTCAAATTTGCTGAGTTAAACTGGTGGCCCAAATGAGTTGTCGATCATCTTTCAATCCATGTGTTTTGTTGCTATTACCTGTTTTAAAGACAAAGAGTACATTCATCTCTATTTCCTCTTCCCAAACTCTCGAAAATGTCATGAAATAGGACCTTTTTGGACCCACTAGACCTCTACAGCAGAATGTTTATAAGGCGAGGCAAGTTTGTAAAAAAGCTATAGCCTAGAGCCACCTATTTCCACTCTAAAAAGAGAGTGCATGCTTGTGACTAAAGCTATTAAGCACAGGTCCCACTTCTGGTGTTTAGTGTTGATGCCATTTCACGAGACCACAGCAAATAACATCAGGACTCGGGAGTCATACCTTCTCACTTGCAGCATTTATAAAATAACTCTAAATTTTCTATCTTTGTCATTAATGAGATAAGCAACGTTTAGTTTTACCATTTGCAGAGAGCTTCCAAGGAACAATTACAGTTCAACGGCTCTTGGGGTCCAGCTCCGTAGACAAAGTCATGAACGGGTACTACTTCTGTATAATTTTATTCAACTTAGGATCTAATCTATACATCTTTGAAAAGTTAGGTAAGTCACTGTTTCGTGATGTGTTACGTTTGAAGAACTCGCTGATATCCTAGTCTCTACCCTTTTTTCAGTTGGCTATGTTGATAATATATTTCGTTCAGAAGTAATAATTTAACTACTTTGTCTCTCAGGTTGTGATTGACAATGGGATTGTTGAAGTCACCTTCTCTGCTCCTGATGGCGATGTGGCTGGAATCAAGTACCGTGGAATTGATAATGTACTCGAGACTCTTAACGAAGATGACAATAGAGGGTACCTATCTACCAATCACCGCAATTTCCAAGCAGTCTCTTTCAGTCCAATCTCTAATAGCACTTGCAATTGGTAAATATGAACTTGACAATAATAATTTTTTGGGCAGGTATTGGGACGTGGTCTGGAACACTCCTGGAGATCGTATCATCTTTGACAGGTTTCATCACTTCCTTCGTCAGGATTTTTTTTCCTTCCATATTTGACCAATCAAGTGACGTTCTAACTCCAATTTCTTTATGTTTCTCATATAATATGAAAATGATCATTTTTGAAACGAAGTTTGATGATTCAGATGAAGATTTTGCAACTTGATTTGCAGATTACGAGGAACTAAATATAGCATAATAGAGGAAGACGAGGAGCAAGTGGAACTGTCATTCTCTAAAACATGGGACGTTTCGGTTGGAAAAGACGCAGTTCCCTTGAATGTAGACAAAAGGTCTGACTCACAATTCTTCAGAAATCTGAAGTTAAGACTCACAATTCTTCAGAAATCTGAAGTTAACATCGAAAAAATTGGATTAAAGATAATAACAATGGTTAGTAAGTTCACTAACCCACTAATTGTGAGCTTGTTTGCAGGTACATACTGAGGCGTGGAAGCTCAGGGATTTACATGTACACCATATTGGAACGGTTAGAAGGCTGGCCTGATGTTGACATGGATCAGATAAGAGTGGTCTTTAAGCTCCAACAGGAAAAGTATGATCAAAACTACTTGAAAAAAAAACTCAATTCAACAAGTTGCTTCTTTTTAGAGAACAGTTTCTTTAATGAAATACGTGCCTGGTCAGGTTTCATTACATGGCAATATCGGACCACAGACAACGGGTCATGCCTATGCCTCAAGACCGTATAACTGGTCTGCCTCTAGCATACCCAGAAGCTGTTCTCTTGACCCATCCAATCAATGCGGAACTTAGAGGGGAGGTAACGCAAAATTCACTTATTATTTAGCACTTGTTAGGTGTTCGATGTAATGTCCCAATGAATTGTGAATTAATGCATCTTTTCTGAAGTTGTGATCTTTGGGTTCAATTACTGGAATTTTCTTCAACTGAACGAAATCTGAATGTTGGTTCGTCGTTAGTAGTTGGGTATATTCAGTCAAGTGGAAATTTTTTCCAAGTTTTGGTGATGTTGTGGAACGTAGGTAGATGACAAGTACCAGTACTCAAGCGAGAACAAAGACAATAAATTACACGGATGGATATCGGAGGATCCACCGGTGGGATTTTGGATGATCACGCCAAGCAATGAGTTTCGTGCTGGTGGGCCTATCAAGCAAGAGCTTACCTCCCATGTGGGCCCAACTGTTCTTAATGTAAGTTAGCCATAGCCATGTCTCCAAGTCCTGGTTCAGATAATCATTGAAACACACAAATTATATACTCGTGATGTAACCTGTTGTCCTCTTGATTTTAATTTGGTTTTTGTTGTGGTAGATGTTTACCAGTACTCACTACACTGGAAAGGACTTGAGGACAGATTATCGAAATGGAGAACATTGGAAGAAAGTTTTTGGTCCTGTATTTGTTTATCTCAATTCCATTCCATCCACCGAGAACCCCTTATCTCTTTGGCGAGATGCAAAGAAGCAGGTACATCCATCTACTAATAGTTCGTGTCCTGTATGGGAATGAATCATAGATAGCCTTTATATGACTTTTCAACTTGATTTCCGTTATCAGATGTCAACAGAAGTTAAAAGCTGGCCGTATAGCTTTCCTCGGTCAAAAGATTTTCCTTCTGGGAAACAACGTGGGAGTGTTATGGGTCAATTACTAGTCCGTGACAGGTAAATCCTACTGTTATATGATTTTCTAAGTGAATATATAGTAACTTTCAAAGTTTCTGATTTGTTTCTTTTCCTTTAGATACATGAACAAGAGACTAATGTATGCCGGCTCTGCTTATGTGGGGTTGGCAGCACCTGGAGTGGTGGGCTCATGGCAAACAGAAGCCAAGGTTTCATCAATACCAACTGAAAACTTCTCTCCTCTAACTGTTAGGTTAAAATGAGGACCATTTTAGCTAACAATCTTCGTGTTATTCCATTCCAGGGTTACCAGTTCTGGGCTCAAGCTAACAGGGAAGGACGCTTCTTGATCAACAATGTTCGAGCTGGAGTCTACAACTTGTATGCTTGGGTTCCTGGTGTTATTGGAGATTACAAGGGTGATATTAAAATCACCGTTGCACCAGGTATAACTATCTTCATAATTTTCTTGAAAGGCATCATTTTAGTTACTTTCACATAATGTCGGTCCTGTTTGCCAATTAATGAAATGCAGGATCTGAGTTCAAATTGGGACTCCTTATTTATGAACCTCCAAGAAATGGTCCGACCCTTTGGGAAATCGGCATTCCTGACCGCAGTGCTGCTGAGTTTTTTGTGCCAGAGACATACCCCACGCTCACGAACAAATTGTACAACAATCGACCAACAGACAAGTTAGCTTCTTCTCAGGATATTGCAATTTCTTGTACCAGTACCGACTTTTCAATATAGCTTAATGCCGCTACTTTTCATGAACAGTTTTAGGCAATATGGACTATGGGAACGATATAGTGATTTATATCCAGAGGGTGATCTCGTATATAATGTGGGCACCAATGATTACTTCCAGGATTGGTTTTTTGCTCAGGTTCCTAGGTAATTTAATTCACTTAATTTGTTATTGCTATGTTATGCTTTATCTTCCTGTTGTGCTGATTCTGATTTGTTGCACTGCAGAACTAAAGGAAATAGGACATATAAAGCAACTACATGGCGGATTAACTTTGACCTTGGAGATCTGAAGCGGAGCGGATCTTACACGCTTCAGTTGGCTTTGGCATCAGCTACCGTAGCTGAACTCCAGGTATGACTCTGACCCTTACTTTCTATGCAAACTCCATAGAAACTACTGTGTTACTTTGATTGTTTTGCTGATGAATGTGTCTAACATATCGAATAGGTTCGGATCAATGATCCAGGGGCCAAAGAACCTCTTTTTACGACAGGGATAATAGGCAAGGATAATGCTGTTGCTAGACATGGCATCCATGGACTGTATCGGTTGTATAGCATTAGCATACCAAGTAAACTAGTTCTCCAAGGGAAAAATGCCGTGTACCTCACTCAATCCAAAAGCGATAGCCCTTTTCATGGTATCATGTATGATTACTTGCGCTTGGAAGGGCCAGAAGAAACTTGATTATTTTCTATATGTTACTTCTCCTGTTCATAGCCTGTAGCGAGTAAGTATAGGCAACATATGATAATAAAAGGAAGTAGTCAGATTAATGGGAACTCCGATTCACACTAAGGGGAAGATAGCAACTAACAAGTACTTTTTAACACACAATTACGTACTTCATACAGGTTGATTTTCTGAAAAAGGACACTTTCTTCGTCTATATCCCTTTTCTTTTTTTAAATACTGCGGAAGACCCAAAAGGTCGTTTAAACGGAATTACAAAAACACCCCCTAATTAAGGCCGGTGGAAAATTTGGCGGAGACATTCATTGCCGCCATTGCCCAGAAGGCAGTCTCCCCCTCATTCTGCATCCATATCTATTCTTGAGGTTGATACCAACGTAACCAATGGTGCTACCGTTGCTAAAAAAACTCAAAAGCTTATTCCATTACTTTACGATTTCTAAGTTCTTTCCGATAATGTTAAATAAAACATATAATACAAAGCTCAAACGAAGATTAATTTGAGTGTGAATAGTTTAAAGATATCTTTTTATAATTAAGAACTGCCTAAAATACTTCGCGGAGAGGAAAAAATAAAAACAAAAAAATAAAACATCTAATGACCGCGCACCGTCGAAGTCCAGCAGTAAGTGGCTGGTCTTCGCTTAGAATATATCAGTGTTAAATATTTGGCAGCAGTGTTAAGCTATCCTTAGAGATTTTTGGAGGAAATTAATCTGAGTGTGATGGTAATAATTTAAAGATGTCACCGACTGTTTGCGTCCCCAAACACCTCGTGGGTATATATATATATATATATATATATATATATGTATATAATGTACTGTTTAAACAGGAAGGTGCTTACGGTGCCTTCGTAAATCTGAATAAAGTATGTTTAAGATTTTTGGCGAGTGAGTAAAGAGTTTTTACTACGAATATAACGAGTCGCTCCATTGTCTCGTTAATTAACCTTGGTAATCAGCACCAGTTTTTAAAATTATTTTTAAAATTTATTTAATTAATAAACTTAAAGATTATATAATATTTTTCTTAATATATGTGCGTTTATTTATAGTAATTAATTCTTAATCATTTTAAAGAATTTATTTTACGATAATTAGTGTAATATTTTATATAATATTTTTAATAATTAGTGCACTATTTTTACAGACATAAATTTCAATTTTATAATGTTGAATAATAATTTTAATAATTTAATAGTTTGATAATGAATATCCAATGGAATTAATTACATGTTAAATAATTGTATTCTATAGAAAAATTATCTAAAATTAAAATAACGTCTTTGTATGTATTATTTAGATTTCTATATTAGTTATGAATTAAATAAAAGTAAAATCCAACTTTAACACAATTAATAATAATCAAAATTAACAAAAGCATAATTTCGACATAGTTGGATGAAAATTACGTACTTACCAGTGGCTAATTATTAGATATGACAATTATGGCCCGGCCTATGGCCTGCTCACTTTTTCCTGCCTAAAATGACATTGTTTTGGATTTTTCTTTAAAAAATTAATAGACGGACAGGGACTGTGGGCCACCAAGACTAAGCCGGGTGGGACCGGGCTAATAATTCCTATTTCTAACATAAATCTTTAATACACATATGTAGATTGGCATATATTTCATTTTAATTTTAAAAATAAAATAAAATTTATTAAGTGATATTTTTTTAAAATTTTATTAATGAATTTTATTTGGATTGCTATGTAGATCCTATTCTAACATAATCAATAAATTTGGATTGCATGTATATCCTATTCTAACATAATCAAACTTAATCTTCTGAATGAGTCTACGCAATATTTTGTTATATTCTATAGAATCCTAACTTAATTAGATTTATATACTATTCAGTTTCTAACACTAAATATCTCAACAATAAATATTATAATTTATAATTTATGAGTATTTAGAAGGAATTCTTCAAAGTACTTAATGTAATTTAGAAATAATTTTAAAATATTATAAAGGGTAATAAGAGAAATTAACAAATATATATATATACGTCTTTCTATTTATTACAGATAATTCTACTTCAACTATAGCTTAAATAAAAGTAAAATCCGTCTTTAACACAATCAATAATCATCAAAATTATCCAAAAAAAGCATAATTTATGTATGGTGGGATGAAACTTACGTACTTCTCGTTGGCTAGTTATCATGCAAGGTTTGGGATTATGGAATTTAGTATAGGTAAAGGATAGATTACAATTCCTATTCCTAACATGAATCTTTGATCATTTCCTAATTATCTAGCATGGAAGTGTAAGTTCACGCTAACTGTCTAGTTGGTTTAACCATTCTATGGAGATAGGATTAGGAAATCAGAATTGGATAAGTTTAAGGACATACTCAATTATCTAAGATTGTGATTCGTCTGCTATAAATACACTACGCGCCTTGTTCCTTTTAGTTACCTCTCTTTCGCATCTAGCTAACCTAAGGACTCCATCAAGATGGTCATGAAGAAGTTATCTCGTGCGTTTGCGTGGATATTCTTCGCGTTGTTTCTTCTGCAGGTGACTTCTTGTTCATCTCAGCGGCCATCGTTGCAAATTAGGTAAAGGATAGTGCAAGTAAAGAGTTGTACCAGGCTTCAATTAATTTATATTATGTCATCGCACTCTTAATATATAATCTTTCTACTTCAGGGAAGCTTCGATAGGGAACAATGGCTACTCATCTCCTGTCCGGTTGTATGAGGGTGGTTCCTATGTATGTATCTTGAACTTTAGTTTGCGGCATAACCAGCTGCCAGTCTACCATTGACGTTTTCTCTGAATGTTTTATATATGTTTTATGTTCGCAGGTTGTAATAGATAATGGCATTGTTCAGATAACTCTAGCAAAACCAGGTGGTTATGTTACTGGAGTAAAATACGGTGGAATACCAAATTTACTCGAAACCCGTAACAAACCAGGCAATCGAGGGTACGTTTCCATTCAGTCTTTCTTTCCAAATCTACCAAAACTTATCCTGATGTGTTCATGTTCTTGAAAACTAAAACCATACACATTGCAGGTACATGGATGCATTTTGGAACGTTCCAGGGGGTCATGCAGATACAGACTAGTAAATATCACCATCCTCCGCTATATCATCTCCTGTAGAATTTATATTACATAAGATTCACTCATTCCTTAACTGTAACTTGCAGTTTTTTGGGAACCAACTTTACTGTCGTAACGAGGAACGAAGACCAAATTGAAGTCTCGTTTAGCAGAACTTGGGAAGCGTCAATTTCTCACATAGCTCCAATTAATGTAGACAAAAGGTACATGGATGGTAAACTTCTTGTTTAGATACTATTGAAATCCTAACTTAAGTCGTGTTAAGATTATAACTAAGGTTCTTCTTTTACAGGTACATCGTGCAGCGTGGCAGTGCAGGATTTTACACGTATGCAATATTCGAACACTTAGAAGGGTGGCCAGATTTTGACTTGGATTACTTCAGGATGGTCTTCAAACCTCAAAATAACAAGTAATTTCTACTTGACTATTTATAAATTACTCACCAAAGTGCATGCTTATGAGATTTAATGTTATATAATATACGGCGGGTTAGGTTTCACTATATGGCCATATCGGACGATATCCAAAGGGTGATGCCCACACCAAGTGACACCCAGCACGGTCATAAGTTAGCATACAAGGAAGCCACCCTCGTGAATGGAGAGGTATGTCTTATCAAAACATGATCTTTTGATCAACCGCAATGTAATCTGCAATCTGCAATTTAAAAACTTAAGAAGATAATAATAATCTAACTCTAAAATGGAAATTTGGGATGTGAGCAGGTGGATGATAAATACATGTATTCCATGGAAAACAAAGATCACAGAGTGAAAGGATGGATATCAAATGACCCATTTGTAGGGTTTTGGATGATCACACCCACTGATGAATATTTTGCTGGTGGACCAACTAAGCAAGATCTTACTTCTCATGTTGGCCCTACTGTTCTTGCAGTAAGTTTATCTGACACAATACGATTAAGACATCCCCGTATCAGGATCTGATAACTTTTAGGAACTGGATTAACGTTGGTGATCGATTTTTTCTTGCAGATCTTCCACAGTGACCATTACGTGAACGAATTAAGAAAACAGTTTAGGGATGGAGAGTCTTGGAAGAAAGTGTACGGTCCCATTTTCATTTACCTTAATTCCAATGAGTATGGTGATTATCAAACCTTATGGAACGGCGCTAAAAGACAGGTGAGTTTGACACTTTTTCTTCTTGTCAACTAGATAATTGATTAATAATTTAACAAATTTTGTTTTATTTTCTTTTATTAAATAGACATCCGAAGAAATCAACAAATGGCCATATGATTTCGTGCAATCAGAAGAATTCCTTCCCTCAAATAGACGAGGAACAGTTAATGGGCACTTAGCCATTAAAGATAGGTAAATATTAGTTCTTTTTCTTATTTGTTGATTTTACGAAACAAAAAAATAGAAAACTTACCTAAAAAGGGTTGTAAATAACAGTGATGCTCAGAATAATTTTAATGCTGCGAGCTATGCTTATGTGGGGTTGGCATCTCCTGGAGAAGCTGGTTCATGGCAGTTTGACATTAAGGTTCGTTTCCTTTTTCCACTTGCGATTCTTTCAGATTCATTTATTTATTTATTCTGGCTTTGGTCACATACTGATTTCGATTCATGTTTTGCAGGGTTATCAATTCTGGACTCGGGCTAACAGGAATGGAGATTTCCAGTTAAAAAATGTCAGACCCGGCATCTACAATTTGTATGCTTGGGTTCCTGGTTTCGTTGGGGACTACAAATACAGTGAGCAAATCACCATTGAAGAAGGTACATTCAAAACTGAATCTTCTTCTTTTTAATACGTAAGAATCGATACAGTGGGCAAATCATCACTATAGAAGGTTAGCGCTTTGTAGTAATATGAAGCTTGGTTGATCCATCATGCAGGAAATGAAGTCAGGTTGGATGATCTTAGATTTGAAACTCCAAGGAATGGTCCTACTCTATGGGAAATAGGCATCCCTGACCGTTCAGCTGCCGAGTTCTTCATACCAGACCCAAGTCCAGGTCTCCAAAACAAAGTTTTCCTGAACAAACCTCAACACAGGTATAGGCAATATGGGTTGTGGTCGCGATACACAGATTTGTATCCAGAGAATGATCTCGTTTACAATATTGGCTCTAGTAATCACACTCGAGATTGGTTCTATGCCCATGTACCGAGGTAATACAACGATACATGTTATGATTCTCAATTTGCTTCAAAACAATTCATCTTTAAAACTCTCTCTCTGGAAGATCTTTATCTCTTTTTTCTTAATGTGAAAAATGAACTTTTCTTGTAACACTCTTGCAGGCTTACAAATGGCAATTACCAACCTACGACTTGGCAGATCAATTTTGAGCTTTACGATGTCGAACCATACGCAACATACACTCTCCAGTTGGCCCTGGCATCTTCCAATTACGCTCATCTAAACGTAAAGACTACAAAACTTTTATTATCTTTTCAGAATACTTGAGAGTTTCGTTTATTAACAAAAGAAGATTCAATTCTACAATGGTTTTTACCTTTTACAGGTTCGGCTAAATAATCAACTATCACCGAGGCCTCTGTTTACAACAGGAGGTATTGGGAAGGACAACGCCGTAGCAAGAGATGGAATTCATGGAATCTACAGGTTGTACACGATTGAGGTTCCCTCTCGCTTTCTTGTTAATGGACAAAATGCTATGTATCTTCAACAAGCCAGAGGTTCAAGTCCCTTCCAAGGAATGATGTACGATTACATTCGTTTGGAAGGACCCAGTTCCAGACGAAGGAATTAGTAGTAGTTACTGAAATGTATGGTAGATAATACGTTTATTTGTTTCCTTTGTTGCAAGTAGAATTCTTCTTAGTGTAGGATTCTGAAAACGTTTCCGATTTTTTAATTCAGACATTCAACTACAAATGTAAATATTCATAAATTGAAATGTCTCCTTTTTTCACTTTTGACCTTTATTTTTCAATATTTAATGAATCAACTCTTTTTTTATTTTTTTTAAGTATTTTATAAAATAACTGAACACCTAAAGAGTGAATTCATCATTTAAATCTTGTTTTGAATAAAATTTGAGGTCGTCCTACGGAAAAGCTATGTTGCAGTTGGACTTAAAGGCCTAGCCTTTCTCATTGTTGCCATGGTAAAATGTCACTTTTAATTATAGCTCTAATTTAATATATCCAATAATGAACGATTTTACTTTTGTACACTTAAAATTAAAATCTGTTTGATTTGATTCCATGTAAAATATTGAAACTTAGTTTTTTTAAAACTTCATTTAAATAATTAAGTGTATCATATATTCCATATAAATTATTTACATTTATTTTTTAAAATCTAATATTTTAAAAATGCTGAATTGATTCAACTGATTTAATAGTAAAAATTTTGAATTGACAAATTTTTTTAAGTTTTCAATTTTTTAATTTGATTTAATTTAATAATTTTTTAAAAAATAAATTTATTTATTTATTAATTGATCAAAATTTGTAAATTAATTAGTTTTCATAAATTAAAATATTCAAATTAATTTTCATTAAATAGCTAGTTCCTTGTTTCAATCAAACGTTGAATTTTTTATTAGTAAAGTTAATATTTTTCAATTATTTTAAAAAATTTTCAATTTTATTTGTCTAGACTTCTCCCAATTCAGTCTGCATCGATAAACATACAGTCTCTCGATTAGAAAATGAAACTGTAACTTAGATTTCAGGTTTCAGTGTTTTCCCAATGTCGACAACAAAACGGTATCTGACATCTACTTTAAGCAGGCGTTCCATGGCAGTATTAACATAGTTCATCGGAATAACCTCGATGTCTTCTGTTAAATTGTGTTTTGCACAAAATCAAATCTCTCTTGTGTCTCATTCATTGCTCCGATACAACTACCACCGACCATCTTCCACCCTGGAGACATTTCCCACAATAATTGTTAAGACACAAAAGTCAATTCAATGTGTTTACAAGTTCGAAATATGGGGTTAAATGATTGTGGAGAGAACTAAGAACAAACCCATGAGCAGAGGGTAGATTGGAAGCTCAAATGGTTTTTCAGATGCCCCCAACACAAACAAATTCCCATGAGACTTCAGTAGGATGATCAATCGCTGAAGAACGTATTCTGCAGACACTGTATCAATTATACCATCCGTTGTGTTCTCTGCAGCCTATGTAAACTGTAGAGTTATACATGTAAAACTAATTACCAAAAGAAAAATAAAAGAATCATCAGAATTTCCCCATCTAATGTTTAAGTTGTTAAGTTTTACCTAGCCCATTTGACAACTTAAAAGGGAAGGAGTGAGCAAAAAATAGGAGTAGTGTGTGTCTCTTCCGTTCTGCCTTTCGAGAGTCAAAAACACAGAGGAGCAAAGCATTTCCAGCTAGGGTTCTACTACAGCAGTGTCTGGTTTTCTTCACGATCGGAGCTCCAAACGTCGTCCGATCATCCTGAAATTTTAACTGAAGGTAGAAGACTCAACAAGCTTCATTTTGACCGGTGGAGATCAGTTTTTAACGGTTAGATTGTGAGTTACGAATTTTTGAATTCGGTTCTGTTTTTGGTGACGTTTTAGATCTTTGATCTTGTATTTTTTATTCTAGTGCCTTTGTAATGATGTTAAGGGCTAAATATCAATATGGTGCTGTTGTATTGTGTACTCTTGCTCTTATTTTGGTGATAGTGGATTTGTAGACCTTTGAGTCTCGTGGTTTTTACCTCTTTACATCGAAGGGGGTTTTCCACGTAAATCTTAGTGTTGTTGTCTGTGTTGGAATTTTAAAGAATCACAAACTAATAAAAATATAGAAGAATAGGAAAGAGAATGCAAGAGACAATTTATTAATTGATTCTACTTACATTGAAGCTAAAAGCCTAAATATATAGGCTAATATCAAGATAAAACAAATCAAATTCAAAATTTTAAATCTTAACAAGATAATAACTTTATCTTAATAGATAAA
>JAOSBN010000179.1:2876930-2892366 GCA_027563595.1 Erythroxylum suave | reverse complement strand
TAAATTATTCAAAGAGTTTGGAGAAATTCTCCTCCTTGCATTCACCGCTGAACCCATTAAAGCATCTCTATACCCCCTTCTTCTCTACGGTTTGCATTGGAATAGTCTGTGCCCTGAAGGTCGCCTGACTGCACCAGATCCTCTGCTCCTCTTTTAGTCCTCTTAATCCCCCTATCATCTTGGGCTACTTTTGGTAGCTCTGCCTCCTGGTGACCCTGTTCCGGCAGTCTATCTATTGCAATCTCCATCCTTGCTTTGATTTCAATCCACTATTATTTCAATTTTAGTTATTGATATTTGATGCAACTTACTCACTTTTACAATTAAAGAAATTTTCATTAAGGTAGTTAACTTAATTTATCTAGAGATGAATTCTCCCAATTAAAATTATGATAAAGAAGATTGTATTATTCCATCACAGATGCTATCATAAGTTATTCATATTTAGGTTTTGTACTATGGAAAGCCACTTTCTTGGAAAATAGTAGAATGTGCCATCAACAAGGAACTTTCCATGAAATGCCACTTTCCAGGCAAAATAGGAGACTTTTGGCTATCGAAAATAGAAAGAATTTGGACCACATATTTTATGTCGACGTGACTGAGCTCACCTGATACATCACCACGTGCAGAGCTCACCTGATACGTAAACAAAGCACGTCAGTCCACTTCAATGAAGTTCTGCTATAATAAATACATGAACACACTAATATCAATTGCTGAATAGAGAAGTAGAAGCTAAAGAACTACTCTACAATCTACTAGATTGCAAATTCTTGAATCTTAAGAGGTGTTTCTTTTTTGAATTAAGCAAGGAATCAGTGAAAATGGTGATCACGTGCAAGAGGAAATGCAAACAAGAGAAATCCCTAGGTATGTTAAATTATCTTGTATAAATAGTTCGACTACACACTTAGGATTCATATATATTGACTTAAATGTGTTACAGGAATGGAAGATAACAACTCAATCATCTTCTCTATGTACAAAAGGTTGTGATCTCAATTTTTTCCCCTGAAACAGTGAAAACTCCTCAAGTTTTTTCAAGCATATGGTTTAAGATCAATTTCCCAATTATCATAAAAGTTGTTATTATTGTAAGACATGAGAATAAACTATATACATATCTGTTACAATAAAAACAAAAAAGTAGAATTTTGAATGTTATACCTCCAATCATTGATGTTGAGAATGAAATGAGTATAAGAGCTCTTCTAAACTTTTAGCAGATACAATCAGATGATGTGTACGGAATATTGTCAAGCTTAGGAACCTAATACCGTTTCCCACATTTTTTTTATTCTCCCTGTTGTCTTCCCATCAAAACAACAGGAGGAGATGGTTGACAGTGGACGGATGTGCGGTTTCAAAAAGAAACTTAATAGATATGACCCATTAGAATGGGAAAATGCTGGGTAGCCACCCAAGGACAACATTCTCTCACTTGGGTTGTATATTTTACCTAAAAGTCATGAAACCTCTACTTAATGAAAAAAAATCAAATGCAAGAATCATGGTGATAAGTCCTCTAAATGTGAGTATTATCTTCCATGTATCACGTGCATTCTATTTCTTATTCCATTTTAACTAGATGAATAAATCTTTATGTTTATTTTAGGTCCATAATATTTGTTATTATCAAAATAAAAATGTCTACACCAGAATGATAAAACAACAAAATTAATAAGAATTTTGTGAAAGTACATGCAATAAATCACATAATGGAACTGAGTCCCATTCTAGCAGCACGATCCTTAAAACTTTTTGGTGGCATGAATTTAGTTAAAAAAATCAACAATCATTAATTCAGTGTTAATGTGTTCAACGACCACTTTGTTCTTTTTGACATGTTCCTTAATGATCAAATACTTAATATCGATGTGCTTACTTCGACAACCACCCTTGTTGTTTTTGGCCAAGAAAACTACAACTGAATTGTCACAGTACATTCTCAATGACTTAGAAATGGAATTCACAATTATAAGCACAAATATGAAATTCTTCATTCATACACAATATGAGGTAGCCTTAAAACAAAAAATAACTCAACCTCCATGGTAGAAGTAGCAGTCAATGTCTGCTCTTCCAAGATACGACTCCACTGGCAAACATAAACACGTATCTAGATGTTGACTTTTGTGAATTAACACAACTAGCAAAGTCCGAATCCGAATAGCCAATTACCTTGAGATTATCAGTACACCTATACATACACATGTAATCTTTGGTCCCTTAAAGGCACCTCATTACTTTTTTGGCAGCTCTCTAGTGGTCTAGACTTGGGTTATTCTGATATCTTCTTAATATTCCAACATCAAATGCAATGCCAGGTCTTATACAAAACTGAGCATACATTAGGCTCCCTATTGCAGAAGCATATGGAATATTTTTCACTTGTTCCCATTCAAGCTCATTTTTTGAGCATTGGTTCAAATTAAACCTATCACCCTTCACAATAGGTACCAGGGATGGCAATTTTGGCCCAATCGACCTGGCCTGTGTTTTGGCTCCGGTTGGAAGGGCCACGGGCTGACCATAGTTGGCCTGTGATCAGCCCGTGACCCGGCTAGCCACAGGGCAGGCCACAGGTCGGTCAACCTGCCATGATCGAGGGTGGCCTGGGCCTAGCCTGATCCATTGATATGCTTAATAGGTACTATACTTGGTGATCAATTTTTCATCTAAAATCTCTCTAAAACCTTATTAATATAGGTTTCTTAGGATAGACACAAAATGTATTGAGATCTATTCCTATAGATCTTAATGCCAATGGCATAAGATGCCTCAATCATATCCTTCATATCAAAATTCTTAGAAAGAAATTATTTCACCTTATATATCAAACTTTAGTGATTGGTGGCAAGTAGAATATCATCCATATATAGAATAAGAAAACAAATTTTACTCTTTCTAACTTTTTGATATTTGCATATTAATCGATGATATTCTCTACAAAACCAAATAAAGAGATGATATCATGAAATTTCAAATAGCATTTATGGGAGGCTTGTTTGTTTCAATCCATATATGCATAGCTTAAGTTTGCACACAAAATGTTCACCATCGCTAGAGGAGAATCCATTCAGTTGTTTCATATAAACCTCTTCCTCTAGAACTCCATTCAGCAACGTTGCTTTCATATCCATTTGATGTAATTCCAAATCAAAATGGTCAACAAATGCCATAATCACTAGTAAGGAATCCTTCTTTGATACATAAGCAAAGGTCCCCATGTAATCGATTCCCTCTTGTTGAGTAAATCCTTAGGCAATAAGTTTAACTTTATATCTTTCAATGTTGCTCAATGAGTCTTTTTTTTTTTAATCTTGAAGACCCATTTACATCCAATGGCCTTTGCACCATTAGGCAACTCGACAAGATTCCAGACATTGTTAGATGTCATATAATTCATCTCATCTACTATGACATTGTACCACAATTTAGATATATTATAACTCATGGCATGTGAAAAAATTTCAAGGTTATTTTTGGCTCAAATATTATAGTTAACTTCTTGTAGATAAACAATGTAATCATTAGGTTTTGTTGATTTCTTATCTCTAGTGGATCTTCTTAATGTTATATTAGCACCCTTATAAGGAGGACCTTGTATAACTGGTTGCTTAATAACCTCTGGTAATTGCTAAATAATCAGATCTACTAGATTATCATCTGTAGCTTATGGAACTTCAATGATTGATTTTTCAACACCTGTTTGATTTTGAGGGATGCTATGAATGACAATCAATCTATTACTTGAAGTAGGAGTTTATATATCACAATGATCCTTCTCAATAACTAAGTCTTGAGATTGATCACTCCTGTTGATTAAGTCATTCTTAAGAAACTTTGCATTTCTTAATTCCATAAACCGAGTTCTATGAGATGGACAATAAAAGTTGTCCTCTTTGGACCTTTCAGCATATCCAATGAAATACTCACATATAGTCCTCAAATCTAGTTTCTTTTCTTGTGGATTATAAACTCTTACTTTAGATGGGCATCCCCAAATGCATATATGTCACAAACTCGATTTCCAATATTTCCATAACTTAAATGGTGTTTTTAAAATAGCCTTAGTTGGAACTCGATTTAATATATACACTATCATTTAAAGAGCTTCAGTCCATAAGGATTTAGGAAACTTAGAGTAGCTAAGTATACTCTGCACCATTTCTAATAATGTTTGGTTTCTTCTTTCCACTACACTATTTTGGTTCGGAGACATAGGAATGGTGTCTTGAGTTATTATCCCATGCTCCTGAAGAAAATTTACAAATGGACTAGGTGCTTGTTCATCCTTAGTGTATCTACCATAAAATTCTCCAACTTTGTCTGATCTCACGATCTTTATTTGCTCACTGCCTTATCTTTTTACTTCCATTTTAAATATCTTAAAGGCATCTAATGCTTCGTTCTTGTTATAAAGTAAGTAAAGGTAGATATATTGCGAGTAATCATCTATAAATGAGAAGAAATGTTTTTGACCATACGAGTCCATTTCTGGACTAAAATTGTCTATATGTATGATCTTTAATATGTCTAAACTCCTATTGACATCTTTCTTTATCTTGTTGGTCTGCTTTCCCTTTATGCAGTTCACACAAACATCAAAGACAGTAAATTCTAGAGTGTTAAGTACTTCATCATTCACTATTTTTTTTAATTCTTTCAAGGGAAATATGTCCTAATCTTCGGTGCCATAACATGGAGGATTGTTCATTCATAACACATCTTTTAACATTATTATAGATATGTAGTGTATTGTGAAAAACATTTTCTAGCAAATTAATTCGAAAAATACCATCAATCTTTGTACCATTTCCAACAAGATTAGATCTATGATATAAACCTAATGATATGTTTGAAAAATTAAAGGAATAACCTAAAGATACAAGTCTTGAAACCGAAATCAAATGTCTAGAGAAACTTGGAATGTAAAATGTTCTTTCCAAATTCAAAACAAAACCAGAATTTAAAACTAATTTGTATGTCCCAACAGCTTCCACATGTGAACGCATCTTATTGCCTAAATATATGCACTATTCACTACCCACTGGCTTCTTGTCGTTTAAAAAACCCTATAAGGTATTAGAAATACGGATTGTAGAACTAGAATCTATCATCCAAGTGTTATGAGAAACATAAACCATATTAAACTAATAACAAACAAGTGAAATTGAAATACCTTTTTTCATAAGCTAAGCCTTAAATTTGGTACAATCCTTCTTTATATGCCCTTTCTTTTTGCAGAAGTGACATTTGAGATTGAAATCCTTTTTTGTTTTAATCTCAGTACGGACTGGTATTTTACCTTTTCCTTTTTGTCTGGCTTGCCCTTTATTCCTTCATTTTGTGGCCACATGTGTACTTTCACCAAATTTCATTATCAACCTTCCTTCCTCTTGAACACACATGTATAATCAGTAGTTCATTGATATACCATTTATCCTTATGTGTGTTGTAAGAGATTTTAAATGGTTCATATTGAGGTGGAATGGAATTAAGTATGTAATGTACAAGCAAAGATTTAGATATCTCAACGTTAAGAGACCTTAACTGAGCCGTAATGTCCTTCATTTGCATGATGTGCTCACGCACACCTCTAACACTCGTGAGCCTAATTGATGATAACTTGGTCATTAAGGTGCTGATTAAGGCCTTATTTGAAGGCTCAAACTGTTCATCAATAGCCTTGAGTATATCTCTTATCACACTCTCCAATAAAACCATGAATGCTAACATGAATTTTGGTCTTTATGTACATCATGCTGAGGCGATTAAATTGCTCCTAATGTTCATAAAGAGCAATTTCAACCTTAGTGCTAATTTTAATAGGTGCAGGTGGTTCATCTTTTCGGATAGCATAATCAATGTTCATCCACCCTAATTGGAGGAGAATCCTCTCTTTCCATATTTTATAGTTATCATCATTCAATTCGGGAATATCACATTGAATATCAAAAAAATTCACGAGTTGAATAATTGCACAAAATTCAAATAAACATGCTTATTTCACTAGCTTTTGAAGCAAATAATCATATATCATGTTTTTACCAATGTTAAAACATGCAATCATATTTCAAATGTGAATCATGTCGCAATTAAATTTGCCTGTGGATTAGGTTTTAATTAAAGGATTCATGCGTAACCTTTATGATAAAACTGTCATATTATATTCATTTCTTTAATACCTGTGGGTAAATTAAGAAAAAGATAATTTGCTATTTCATCCTAAAACCATACAAATATAATAAATATTCGTTTGGGATAAAATTTATTATATTTGAATAAGACTAATTACAATTTGTGTCATTTTGCTAGATGCAATCCATAACACTTAATATGCAATTTCTCTTAATCAAAGATGTTATGGCTAATCTTTAACTAATTAAAATTATATTGATTATATGACACCTCATTTTATGCAAAATTTTAACAATAAAGATTTCACATAATCCTTTAAAACTAATTAATCATGCATCAATATCATATATTTGCATAAAAATAAACATATACATCAATTTAAAATCAAACAATAATTTAAATCAAGCAATTCAACAAAATTGGACTAATTTGTCAAAACAGAAATATTTATGAGTTCAATACGTAATACAGTATAAACATGGACTACACTGTAAATATAATATATACTATTATCAGACTATCTGTGGCACAGGCGTGTATGCACCGAAGGCATTTAGCACTACCTTTGTCCATTTTCCATTTGTCACTGGCTGGTAATACCAAACCAAACAATTTATTATTTACAAGTATAGAATTAAAGCTTTTCACTAATGAGCCCACCAACTACAAGGTTTTTGCGGCCATAATTCATGTAACAATTAAAGCACTGACAAAGTCAAAGTATGAGGACCTATGAAATTAATAAAAGTAAACAGAAAGTGTTATTTGCTAAAACAAATGAAGCCCAGAAAATTGTTATAAAAAAGAAAACCCACATTTTCAGCCAAAAAACAAAAAAAAGGCGTGTTTATCATCTTCAATCTTCAGCCTGGTCAACTCAACTTGGATCCAACTTTTTTACAAATTCAACTATATCTTAACTTCTAAAACTCTGTTTTTGATCATTCAAAAGTTATTTTAAACATGATTGAATTTCCTTCAAATATACAAGATCAATTTCACAATATAATGACTCCAATAACATAAATATTTGCAAACAAAAAAATCACCCATTCACGTATAAAATCACAAAAATTCAATTACATTAAGACAGAAATAAATTTGCTCTGATACCAACCATATGACATGATAATAAACTATATATATGTCTATTACAATAAAAACGAAAATGTGAAATTTTAATCTCATACTTCTTTCCATTTATGTTAAGATTCGAATGGGTGAGAGGGCTCTTCTAAACTTTTAGCAGATGTAATCAAAAGGTGTGTGTAGAATATTGCCAAGTTTCGGGACCCAATACCGTTTCCCACATTTTTTTATACACCCCATTGTCTTCCCATCAAAATAACAGGACGAGACGGTTGACAAGGGACAAACGAGATGTTTCAAAAACAAACTCAACAGATACGACCTACCGGAATGGGAAAACTGTTGAGTAATCACCCACGGACAACAATTATATCATGATCATCCAACTGATACAACCAACTATAATTACATTTCTTAATCCTGATTACTCAATCCTTACAAGATTCTAGCATTTAAAAAGCCAATCCTTTCACAACACTTGGCCTGATCAACTTTTTTGTCAAATCTCATAGAATTGTAGCTGTTTTGTTACTGTTATATAGACATGAGGTTGTTGGTGAAGTAACACAAGTTGGGAACAAGGTGAAAAAGGTTCAAGGTGGGAGACAAAGTCGGTGTAGGATGCATGGTTGGTGCATGCCACTCGTGTGAAACGAGATCATTATTAATTTAAAGTGGACAAAAATTGTTTTTAGTAGTATTGATTGATTAAAATAGCATTTGCAACAATTTTCGGAAGTCAACCTTGAAGAAAAGACAACATCAGGTAAAGGAACCAAGAACAGCACGTCAAGGTGTCCTGTTCCTATAAGGCATTGAAATAGAGGAAGCTGATGAAACTCACAAATTTGATAATCCTGATTTCTGACATGAAATTGTGTCGTGCATAACACCTTCGAAGTGGAGAGGCTGTATTGGTGGTGGTCGACAAAAGGTTTTGCTTATATTATCTTCTGTCACGAAGTAAATAGTTTAAAGATGCTAAATTTCACTTTTATGAGTCTGCATTAATGATTGATAAAAGACACTCAATTAGTCCAGCCAATCTGCGCTTTTCTTAATTTAAAATAATTAAAAGTCTAAGTTTTAATTTTGAAAGTTCATAAAGTATGAAATACAAGTGTCATTCAAAATATTTTAATAAAAATACTTATATTAGTGAGTATGTGACAACTTGAATATGTATAAATATTTTAATCCAATCTTAATACCATTTTCTTAAATATAATTCAACATAACTTTATTGAAAACTTTATTTAAATTTTGATTAATTACTAAAAGTTCCAAACTTTCGTAAAATTTTCAATTATAACTCGAACTTTAAAAAGTAGCAATAAAATATCCAAATTTTTAATTTTTTCAATTCTAGCCTAACGTCAGTGTGAATGTTATCTTTGTTAATGTGACATTGTCATATGTCCAAGGATCTTTATTAATTAAACACTTCAGCGTAATTAGCTAAAATGAGTCTAATTATTGAAACAATGACATTTCGTGATAAAACTAAGACGATGTCGTTTCAATAAGAGAAAATATAATTTATACAAAACTTACTGATATTTTATATCTTTTTTTTTTGTTAGAATGATTGGCACCAACCAATACCACACATAATTCTGTTCATTGCTTGTAGTGTTCTCCTTTGAGTTCGGACCAAAAGATTTAATACTTCATTAATAATTAAAAATAAATAGAATTAAACTAAAATCAACAAGTTAAATTATATTAATTAAACTTAAGTTCAAACATTTAAATATAAATAACCTTAATTTTGAACAAAAAATCTAAAATGCTTTTTGAGTTTCAACTCAAATCTTACATTGTCTGGGCTCAACCTGAATCATCATCAACCTAAATTTATTGAAAATTGAAAATTTAAATATCGGTATTTATCCAATCCCAATTGTTCAGAACTTAGACTTTACAATAGAACTCAGTCATGAGGCGAATGAGACCCTGACGGTATACTATAGGTCTCTTGGGTTAAGGACTCAGTTTATGCCAGAAACTCACGGTCGTCACCTCTACCTATCAAAACATAGGTCATACCTCCTGATTCATATACGACAAGTTGCGTTCCGTTGCGAGTCTAAAACAAATAGTTTTGTAGTGTGCCTTTTCGCTTTGAAACCAAGATGACGGATTGATGACCTCCGAGGAATTAAATGTTGGATGCATCGAGTTTTCTTCTGATTTTCCCGGCTTCTGATGCCTAGTTATACGGTGAATCAGGGAACAAAGTGGGTCAGATTATCCTGGGTTAGGTCAAGTCAGGTTGGGTTGTCCCGAATTGGTTCAAGTCGGGTCCACATAACTTGGGTCGAGTTAATATGCTTTGTTGACTTAGGGTAAGGCCAATTCCGTTATTTTGAGTTTGTTCGTGGCTATTTGTTAGGACAGGGAAGATAAAGGATGAATTAGATTGGGTTTTACTCAAGTCGATCTGGGTCAATTACTTTTTAGCCTGGTTCAAGTCGAATCGGGTCAATTCAAGTATGATTGTTAGATCAGATTTGAACGTATTTTCTACGGTAATTCAAGGATTGTAAAGCTGATAGGATTGATCGGAACTGCTGGAGGTTAGTGGGCGGATGCTAAGCAACTTGTGTAAACCTTGTGTGCTTGCAAAAAAAGCTACTATTCGAACCTTGAACGGAGAATGGTATTGAGATGAGTTCACAAAGAGATGGAATGCTAATGGCATACATGACTTTCGTTAGGCTATGTTTGATTATAAGTTTATTAATGAAATTAAATGGAATGTAATATTATTCTATTATTTGAGAGGAGGGTTTATAATGGAATGTAATAGAATGAGATAGAAGAGGACAATTTCATATTACATCTCATTATATCATAAACAATAAAAATAAGAAACCTCCTATATGGAGGGTTTAGGATGTGTTAGGATATTTATTATATCTCAATTATTTAATTTTGGCATTTTTGATTATTAAGTTTTCATGAAAATGTTTAAAAATCCAAATCAAGATATCGTGTAAATAAGCAACACTCTTTATTTGAGTTAGATTCTGGTATCAGAATTGCAATGAAATTAGAAGTCTATCTCTAATTGAAATTCAAATGGAATTATGTTAGATTATGGATAGACATTGTGTTTCTTTTTAATGAAGCAAGGTAGACATGTGTAAGTGATTTTTATATTGGCGTCTTGATTGGTTGATAGAGCATGTATAGGCACATCATGTTGCTATTGTGTGGAGTATACTTTAAGATAGCTAAAGGAGTGTAGCTGATTTTTCTTGTCAAAAAGATTCCTATATGTGTAACCCATCTTCTGCATTTGAAACATTAGTGATTTGGTGAAGATTTTGGTTGGGCGTTCCCTTGATAGGGTGTGTGTGATCTTGCTTATGCTACAATACATGTGAGTGGTTTTGGTGATTCTTCGGTTCCAGTGTAGATTGCAGCCGTGGGTGAATTGTGAAGCCTTGATCTAATGATTTTCGTGATTTAAGGGATATTGCGTGATTGCTTGGTTTGATGATTGCCTGAAGGTGTGTGAGTGAAAACTAGAATAGGAGTATGCGTGTATCAGATCACGTTGAAGTGGAGTGCAGAATATTTCAAGGTAGCAACAGATTAGGCAGATGCGCTATGGGTGTGTGACTTCTTGGCTGCATCATTTTTGGTTAACTGAATGTGGGGTTTGTCTACAACTCCATCTTGGGTAGCAATAATTGTTAATGATTTTTCTGTGGGCTGTGTGTATCTTGGTTGGTGAATGTGTTAACGATGCAGTTGTGGCTTTGTGAATCAATTAGTGTCATTGGTGAACAACAGTCAGATTAATCTTCGGAAGAGTTGAAAACATTAGAAAGATGCTCTTTGTTTCTTTTTCAAGTGTTCTTATTTATGTTGATTTTTGTTTAAACACTTGAGTTATTTATTTAGTGTTCTTTTGTTATAAGATTGTTAAGAAAAATCTTCTGTTGAGGTTAGTATGAGGTAGTCGTACTATTGGGTGTGAAATTCTTTCACCGGTAGTGAGGACGAGGGATAATGTCAAGAGTTAAGTGGTGTCGACTCAATAAAGCCTTGTATAAAACTATTGTCGTTAGTGAAAGAATTAAGCTAGGTGAAGACCCTGCAGGCGTAGACAAAGTGTGCTAAAATGTGTTACCAAATTTCGGAGTTGATTTAAATTTGTTCGCTTAATTTTTTTAGTTTTTGATGATGCTAAAAACGATTGTTGTAAATCAAAGATTTTACGAAACTACTACACCTTATGTTTTTTTTTCAATTGGTGTCAGTGCAGGTCACCGAATCAGAACTTGGTACATCAAGTTGGTGCAAACCTTTGTTTTGCAATTATGGCTATAAGAGAAGATGCATCAATCATAAGGCCACCATTGTTATATTGTTCAAATCATCCTATGTGGAAATTAGGGATGAGAGTATTCATTCAGGCACAAGGAACAAAAGCTTGGACTCAGTTTTAAATGCATAGACAAATCCAGTGACGACTGATGAAAAGGGAGAAGCAGTGCTTAAAAATGCATCAGAGTTGACAAGGGCAAAAAAAAGAGAGCGACTGGAAATTCTCAAGCCCTGCATGCCATCTTTAGTACAGTTGATAAAGGTCGCGTTATTATGATATCAGCTTTTGAATTAGCAAAAGAAGTTTGGGACATTTTGCAGACTATACATGAAGGATCGAAATCTGTGATAGCCTCGAAACTTTAGATGTTAGCTATGAGATTTGAAGAGCTGAGGATGAAAGAAAGTGAAACTATTGGAGATTTCTATGAGAGACTACATGACATAGCAAACATAACACATCATCGTGGGAAGAAGTACTCTAACTTGAAATTGGTTAAGAAGACATTGAGATCATTGCCTCTGAGGTTCATACCAAAAATTAAGACCGTCGAAGAAGCCCATAATATCACTAAATTGTCTTTGGATAAGGTAATTAGAATTCTTACTAACTTTGAAATGAATTTGTTGAGGGATAATCGAGAGAAGAGCAAAAGATTGGCATTGCAAGCCGAGATTGGTAAAAATGTGAATGACTTCGAAGATGAATCTGATAAAAATGAGGATATGGAGTTATTGACAAGAAATTCTAGCAAGTGGTTAAAGAAAGTGAAGAAGGATATATCTGAGTTTAGGCAAATATGGGAGTTCAGCGAACAAAAACTTCAAACAACAAGCTAAAACTAAAAAAGGTGAAAGAAAAGTAAAGAAAATTCAATGTCATGAGTGTCAAGACTTTGGATATATCCAAGCAGAATGTAGTAATACCTTGAAGAAGAGAAAAGGGAAGTCCTCACTTGGAGGGAGAATGAATCCAGAAGTAAGTATGCTAGTGAAGAAGAAGTTGTGAATAGTGTTGCGTTAGTTGCTTTATAAAGCAAATGTCTAGTTACTTGCTTTACAACAACCAAGAAGGAAGTAATCGATGACAAAAACTTAAGTAAATAAGAAAATTTTGAAAAAACGTAGACAAATTAGCTTAAAGCTCAATCTCAAATTGTGACAGTGATGATAGTACTTCAGATGATAAAAGGAAGATATTTATGAAGCCTATGAGTTAATGTATGTTAAATGAGTCTAAACATGTTAGAAAAATGAGAAGTTGAAGGAAGAAAATCTACCATGAAAAACACCATTCAAGACTTTGAAAAGAAGTTGTTATCTACAATAGATGAGCTTAATGAAACAAAGTTGAAGCCGGTCAGTACGGAAAAGGGAATAAGAATGTTAAATGGAGGTGCCGAAAAGTTAAAAAAGTTGTTGGAAATTGGTAAGACTAAAGGAGATCTTCAAGGCATTGTCTATAAAGGTGAATGTTCTAAGTCGAATGATGAGAAAATTGGTGCGACCAGATTTGTCTAAGGAGAAATATCAAAGGAAAATTGGAGATTCATACTTATATGTCACCTTTGTAGAGTAATTGGGCACATAAGACCAAAATGTTACAAGTTGTTATAAATGATGTTTCAAATAGGTCAAAACTGAAAATCTAGACACTCTCCATTAAATTTCCAGCAGCAACCCATGTTACTGAAGCACTCTTGGGTTAGAAAGGGTTAAGTACAAGCACAAAGACGTAGTGAAGAAAAAATAAGAAATTGTCTAGATTCACATTTAGTTAATGCTTTTAAAGAAACTGTTCAGATTGAGGATAAGTCAGTTACTTCAGATAAAGAAGTCAACCAGAAAGTTGATGATCGAGATAATGTGACGAGGAATAAGCCCAGTTTAAATTTCTTCTAAGGGCATAGGGATTGTGTGCTTTACATTTTTTAAGTATAGTTTGATATTATTTATTAAAAAAACAAAAAAAGAGGTTTGAAAGAGTTATCGTTTAGGCTTTCTGAGCTTTTATTTATGGGTTTTCTAGGTTCAGTTGATTGATGTGTACATGAGGCCATGCTTGATGACGAGGTTTATGAATTTGATCAGTCTTATGATTCTTCCACTGCACTCATTGCTGATTTTTAGGCTTCTTTATTTGTTGAGATTGATCGCATTGAAGAAATTCTTCGTTTTGGTATTGTTTTGTTCTAAGAAGGAGACATCAGATTGTTTTTTGTGACCGTTCAATTTAGGGGGAGATTTGAAGGTATCTCCGTGACTATCAGTCTTGATTTTTAGCATCTTTTTATCCCAAGGGAGCGAAAATGGATGATTAGATAATTGTTCATTATTTTTTCTTGAACTTGAATTTAATGGATGTTTTTTGGACCTTGTTGTTGGATTGAGGGGGAGTATTGTGACTTCAATATTTATAAATATTCAATTATGTGATTCAAAGGAAGTTTCTTATTTGTGACAAAAATGCCAAAAAGGGGGAGACAGTTAGGATAGTTATTATATCTCAATTATTGTTATGATATTTATTATATCTCAATTATTTAATTTTGACATTTTTTATTATTAGATTTTCAAGATAATGTTTAAAAATCCAAATCAAGATCTGGTGTAAATAAGTAACACTCCTTATTTAAGTTGGGCTCTAGTATAAGAATTGCAGTGAAATTGGAAGTCTATCTCTAATTGAAGTTCAAGTGGATTATGTTAGATTATAGATAAACATCATGTTTCCTTTTGATGAAGCAAGGTAGGCTTGCGTGAGTGATTTTTTTGTTGGTCTTTTAATTGGTTAATAGAGCATGGATAGGCACATCATGTTGCTGTTGTGTGGAGTATACTATGAGATAGCTAAAGGAGTCTAACTGATTTTCTTGTCACAAAGATTCTGATGTGCATGACCTAGCCTCTGCACTTGAAACGTTAGTGATTTGGTGAAGATTTTGGTTGGGCGTTCACTTGATAGGGTGTGCGTGATCTTGCTTATGCTAGAATACACGTGAGTGATTTTGGTGATTCTTTGGTTTCAGCGTTGATTGTAGCCGTGGGTGAATTGTGAAGCCTTGATCTAATGATTTTCATGATTTAAGGGATGTTGCATGATTGTTTGGTTTGATGATTGACTAAAGGTGTGTGAGTGAAAACTAGAATAGGAGTACGTGTGTATCAGATCACATTGAAGTGGAGTGTAGAATATTTCAAGGTAGCAACAGATTAGGCAGGTCCAACTTTATGGGTGTGTGACTTCTTGGCTGCATCATTTTTTGTTGATTACATGTGGTATGTGTCTACAACTCCATCTTGGGTAGTAACAATTGTTAATGATTTTTTTGTGGGTTACATGTATCTTGGTTGGTGAATGAGTTAACGATGCAATTGTGGCTTTGTGAATTAATTACTGTCATTGGTGAATAATAGTCAGATTAATCTTCAAAAGAGCTGAAAACATTGGGAAGTTATTCTTTGTTTCTTTTTCAAGTGTTCTTATTTATTTTGATTTTTGTTTAACCACTTGAGTTATTTATTTAGTGCTCTTTCGTTATAAGATTGTTGAGAAAAATCTTTTGTTGAGGTTAGTATGAGGTGGTAGTACTATTGGGTGTAAAATTCTTTAGCAGGTGGTAAGGACGAGGGATATGTCAAAGGTTGAGTGTTGTTGGCTCAGTAAAGCCTTGTATAAAACTATTGTCATCAGTGAAAGCAATGTTTTAAAAACTGGACCGGACATTGAACCGGTTGAAGGAAATGTTTAACGTTTAGAGGTTCAACTGGTAATGAACCGTTATAAAACCGGTATATAATAAATAAGAAGTAAAACTTATAAGAATAAGAAAAAATAAAATATTTTATTGAAATAAAA
>JAOSBN010000179.1:2843888-2855852 GCA_027563595.1 Erythroxylum suave | reverse complement strand
TTGTTTAATTTAATTGTCTTACGCGTTGAAATTTTCCCTTGGGTACGATATCTGGTTCTTACCGATCTATATTACTTGTCGACGTGGTGCGCTTGCCTCTAATTGGTCTAAATAGAATTTAATTTATATTGTTCTATTTAGATCGCAACAAAGTTAGAGCTTTCATACATAATATGAAAATATAAGGTGACATGGGATCCTAATACCTAAGTCCCCTATTTCCATGAAAAATATTTGTAGGAGTTCCATTAACTAGAATAGCATAAGATGGAGAAGTAATAAAAGCTTCAATCCATTTAGTGAACATACTTGGAAAACCCATCATTTCAAAAAGTCCCAAGATAAAATTCCATTCCACACTATCAAATGTCTTTTTAAAATCTATCTTGAAAGCACAATTCTTTGGAGCATTCTTCCATGAGTAGCTTCTCAGGAGTTCCTACACTATGGAAACATTGCCTACTATTTGTTTGCCCTGCAAAAATGCACTTTAGTTATCACTAACCAAGGATCCCAAAATAAGTTTTAGTTTGCTGGCAATAATCTTTATGATCACTTTTTAGAGGAAAATTGAGCATGCAATTCAATTGTAGTCTTCCAAAGATGTCGGATTGCTTAGCTTAAGGACCAAACAAAGATAGGTTTTGTTGATTTCCTTCAATAAAATGCCAGAAGAGAAGAATTCTTTAACAGCTTCCTTCATCGTTAGGCCTATTTTAGGTCATGCTTTTTGAAAAAAGAACTCACTGAAACCATCAGACCCTGATGCCTTATTAGGATTCATTTGGAAGACCACCTTTTATATATTAGAATCATCAACCAGTCTTGGATAGTGATGCCTTCTCCTCGACATAAAGTTTGTTATGAATAATAGATTCCAGAATTTGAGTGGGAACAGTTGAATTTTGAGAGCAGTCAAAATCTTTAAAGAACTTCTCAACCTCTTTAAACAATTCCTCCTATTTGAATATCTTTCTCCCATCATGCCTGGTGATTTCCTTTACAGAGTTATAGTTCTTTCGAGCAATTATGGAGTTATAGAAAAATTTAGAGTTTTTATCACCTTCCTTTAGCCATTTTATCCTGGCCCTTTGCTCCATTAGACTGACATGATTATTCAGAGTTTGCAAGTAGTTTTTCAAGGCAACTTTCTCCAAAGATAAGAAAGAATTATCGCTTGGATAATAGAATAGAAGAGTTTGAACTTGGGAGAGCTTGTCTTTGGTTGCTATAATGGCTTTATAGGTGTTCTCCTATATGTGTTTCTTTAGAGACTTTAATCCCTTCCTGATTATCTTAAGCTTTTAGATACATTTGAAATGAAGTGTATGTACTGTTTACATTAATTGTCATCCAATTACTTAAACAGTCCTGGAAACCCTCCACTTTAGCCAGGAAATTGTTAAAATGAAAAGGAGAGCATCATTTCTTCTTTAAGAACAATTCAAACACTTTCATTGGGGTATGATTCAAGAACATACGATCTAAGAAAGAGGCCTTACTTTCGGGGAATTGTTGTAATCATGTCTAATTGACCATAACTCGATCTAGCTTTTTCCTGGGGGACCATCCATTACCTTGTTTATTACTCCAATAGAAAAAGTGATCATCTGCCTTATGGTATAAGACTTCTAACTGATCAACACAATCATTGAAATCATGAGAGTAGTTTCGTAAAGATAAATGCCCTTCTGCTTCAATTCTAAAAAGAGTAGAATTAAAATCATTTATAAGTAACCAAGGACCTACCACAGTCTTTGTAACTTCTAAATACTGGTCATCTATTTGTGATACAACAGTCACGATGGATTGTATAATTGATACAATATCAATAGTTCACGAGCTTTTCTCACTCTTAAATTAACTACAATCTCATGGAAAGTTGGTTTTCAGTGGGTGTACGTGAAAAGCGGCTTGACCTACCAATCTTGCCTAATATTATATTGTTTTGCTTCGATATTAAAGTTGATAGGATTGTTGTGGGGATGACATAAGGTCAGGGACGCGGATGGTGGCCGGTAGCATTGTTGGTGGTGTTGTAATAAGTCACATATGAATAGATCCTACATCGGAAGGGAATGAGAATGATGAAGGGCATATATACAAAGAAAGGCCCATTAACTCAATAGCTTAGATGGCGATTCTTGTATATATGCACTTCATCATTCTCATTCCCTTCCGATGTGGGATCTACTCACATGTGACTTATGACAACAATCTCCCACATGTGAGTCCCGTCCACATCGAGCACACTCCCCCTTGAATGGAAGCACGACATCACCAGAGAGCCTAGTGCCAACTCTCTCTTTTACTCAACCATGGGAAGCCTGCAAAGCCATGGGAGTGCATATCTCAAAGAAAATGCCAATTTCTATTGGCCAAATATTCTGGGAATGAATAAAAATTTTCAGACAGAAAAATGTGGATGGTGTTTCTCTTGCAGGTTTTTGGGTGTTGATTCAGATTGTTGGTTTAATATTAGTTATGGTCCGACCAAAGAAGCATCTCTATGTCAAGTGGGTGGTCTTCAATTAAAAAGAAGTATAGGTCATCTAAATGTGGTTACCAGTTATATTCTCTCCACGGAAGATAGGTTGCAAGGACTCCTATTAGGCCCATGGTTGAATCCACACTTTACCCAAGTTTGGCGCAAAAGCGCTCTTAAGGAGTCTGATATTGAGTCTCTGAAACAATTGGTGTTGATGCTGGAGTCAAATTTGCATCATCTTGCTTTTTCAGCAGAGTGGTCAAAGCATGTTGATTCTTCTGTTACATTGGGTTCAGCTTCTCATATTGTAACTGCCTCTTTATGTGCATCATCGAAGAGTGGGTTTGGCAGAAAAAGAGCTAGATATTCAGAACTTGAGGCTAACAATTCTTCCAGCTCCGAGGGTGGATTGACCATGTTTTGGTGGAGGGGTGGTAGGCTGTCTCGCCAACTATTCAATTGGAAGGGTTTACCTTGGTCCATCGTGTCCAAAGCTGCTAGACAAACTGGGTGTACAAAGATTCCTGGCATATTGTATCCTGAGAATTCAGATTTTGCAAGGAGAACCAAGAATCTTACCTGGAGAGTGTTGTTGAGTCATTAAAGAATGTGGAACAACTTGCTTTGCAAGTTAGAGAGCTTGATTTGAACATCAAGTGGTATCAGAGCCGATGGTTCGGCTGGTGACGACGTAATTGGGATCCCATAAATGACGATCTTATGGTTGAGCAAGATATGCACTCCCATGGCTTTGCAGGCTTCCCATGGTTGAGTAAAAGAGAGAGTTGGCATCAGGCTCTCTGGTGATGTCGTGCTTCCATTCGAGGGGGAGTGTGCTCGATGCGGACGGGACTCACATGTGAGGGGGAGATTGTTGTAATAAGTCACATGTGAATAGATCTCACATCGAAAGGGAATGAGAATGATGAAGTGCATGTATACAAAGAAATGCCCATTAACTCAATAGCTTAGGCTTTTGAGTTATAGATGGTGTCGATTCTTATATATATGTACTTATGCGCAGGCTCAAGTGTGGGCCCACGGACCCCCTAACAATGATCTCCCCATCAGGTGGAACGAAAGAGACACAAGAGAAGTTCATGTTTTGACTTGATTCTTACCCATTTACATGTTGCCATTTCCACCTATATAAGTCTGTTTACGTTGATAATAAGTCTGACTATACCTGGACTACTTAAAAATTAAGCAAAACAAAAAACAAATATATAGTCTAATTTTAACCAAGCTAAAATATTTGAGTCTAATTTTGAATTTAAATGTGGTTAAATATAATTTAATTTGTTAATTTTACATCATACCAAATTTATTAAATTCAATTAATTTGGTGAGTTAAAATTCTTACAATTATTAAGTTCAATTAAACCGAATTAATATGTTAACTTCAACCTATTTTGAGCTAATTTATCTTTTCTATAGCGTTGTTTGAAGTTTGAGAGAATTTTAAAAAAAAGTAATCACAAAGTTGGTTAACATGAGAGCATCTACGTGGACATTAAATTAGCGTTCTTATATCAACTATACTTAAATAAATAAAGACCTTTAAGTTATATCTTAGTCTATAGTAACTATAATTTTCTAATTAACATATTATTCAATTCATGACGGATTGAATGTGTTGCGGAGGAAACCGGCGTGGGATTGGTGAAATGAAGAAAGGGGACCGAGTGGTTAGAAGAGATGGAGAGGCCCGTGAGGATGTGAAAAAATACTGTAACGTATGGTTTCATGCATGCAAGGGACAGACAGAAACCATAGGGATACTGAAGCTCTTATATATAAATGAACTTGTTTTTTTGGGTTAACTTCTTTGGTTGGGTACTCTCTCACGGGAATCAGCCCACCACCTCTCTTGTGTGTCTTTCTCTCTCTCTCTCTCTGTATATATATTTAATGTGCCTGTGCATGTAAGGTAATATGCCTTCTTTAGAGATTACCGATCTAGACGACGTAGCCGATTCGCCTAGATATGGCAAGTTCGTGCACGAGTTTCCATGTTACTTCTAAATGTGTGCAAACTGCAAAGTAATTAGTATATTTCTTTTAATGGCCAATGAGTATACTCTCGAAAAGCACAATAATTTATTAATCTGACTAATCAAACAGTTAAATTTAAGTTCCTGACTTGTCTAATTTATCAATAACAAATTTTAGCAATTGAGTATACTTACATCAATTAATGAATGATTTACAAGTGAATTTCTAATATTTTTTATGGAATCAACCTAATTAATCAATAATAAACAAAAATTATAAACAAATACATCCTCATTATTTAAGAAAATATAATTTTAAAAAATGAAAGTTATTAATTAAGAAAAATAGGAATTTAGTAATAATCTAGAATTTTTATCAAATTAAGGTTACTTAATTAATTAGGAAATTTAGGGATTTTAATAAAAACAACTTAACCTAAATAATTAATGCTATAGAATAATTATTTTAATTCCATAACATATATAATTTGAAATTTTAAAATTTATTTATGGGGTTTGTTATATCATGTGACAGTCCCGTGATACATGAATCTTTCAACATATTTAAATTATTAACTTGGAGTTTATTTTAAAAATATTATAATTGAAAGTAAATACTCTGTAATTTTAGAGATAAAGTTGTTTTTTAATAAAAATTTCAGCACTTTTTTGTTTAATAAATTAATAAACTAAATATAGTTAATAGCGAGGCACAGCCTCTGACGACTGGCTTGGTGGTGGATGAGAAGTAGGGTGATCATACCTATCATATTTTTCATATTATTATCACTATTATCTTACTTAAAATAGTGAATTTCGAAATAAATTAAGATTTTGTAATAGAGCTAATAAGTACAACAATAAATTCGCAATAATTTATGAATAAATATATATATCCAAGTACGTGTAGTAGCACAAAGCCTTCAAGTAGACGTTTCCACTGCATCTGTGGTCATAATAACTTCAAAATTAATATGGTGGCTAGAAAAATAAAGTCTTATAAATATTTGGAACAAAAGTACACTAAATATTTATGATTTTCCATTAAAAAATGCAAAGAAAATCAAAATACAAGTACCAATTGCCTGTGCCTCCATATCTTTTTTTGTTTGAGAAGGGAAAGTGGTAAATTGGACCTCTGAGTTCTCAGTCTCAGAATTCTCGCAGACGTTACATATATATGTCTCTCAGTCCTTACTTGAAGACAACTGAGGAAGAGAAGTGACCCCTACCGTTTAAAAAACCCTCTGAGAGAGAGTGCAGTAGAAGTACTGTACTGGTGGAGAAGGGTATCTTTTCAGGATTAAGGGGTCTCTCTTTTAAGTTTGTACGTTCTTTTGCATCTGCATCGATCTCTGAGACCTTAGCTCTGAGTCATAATACAACAACCCAAAGGGCTGGTCTGTAATTAACTCTGCCTTCTAACAGGTACTCGATGGAATTCTTTTGCTACCTCCAAGTTGGTCATTAGTACATCATTATTGTCCAAAATTAAAGTTTGTGTTTGTACATGTTATAATAATGGCGTGCAGCGCATTGTTACAGCTAAGCTTCTAAGCTTCAACAACTTTCCTCTTTGTTCTTAATTTACTAATGTTGTGTATGTGTGTAATCTTAAAATCTTGTACTAAATACTCTAATAATCTGAGGTGGGAACACGATTAATATATGGGAGAGTTCAAATACCGTATTTTATGAGAGCAGATAATGAAAAATACATGAATATATCTCCACTTCTGTTCTTGTTTTAAAATAAAATTGAAGAAACATTAAAATACACTATTTGAAATTACAAATGATTTTAATTGGAGATATGAAAAATTATGTTGAAAATGTGAGGACAACATCTTTCTAATAAAGGGTTGCCTAAGTACACAAAACTTCCTTTTGTAAAGATTAGAAGAGGTCACCGATTATGCAAAACTTTTCTTTTGTATTTTATAAAAATGTTATTTCCGTTATTCGAACTCATATCTTTTTGCTCATAAACGAGTAACTTTACTAATTTTACTAAGACTATCTTTAGAGGACAACAACTTTCTAATGCAGTATCAAAATAATTTTAGTTATACTATATTGAAGTGTATGCATAAATTGATGCAACCTCATTTTTATTCTTAAAAAATAATCCTAGGAGTGTAGCTATATCGTCTATTTGTGTTTTTATTTTTTATATATTAATGTTATTGAATATTTCTTAGCATATATATATATATATATAAACACATAAGCTCATCTTTGGGAAAGCAACAAAATGCTACACATTAAATAAATTTTCAGTATAAATGTAATAATTAGTAAATTATTACATTTAGTACCACTTGAGCTACTTCTAAGAGACATCTGCTTCTTCTTTTTGTCTACAATTATAAAAATATAGAAATTTTGACAGCGTCTGGATCACCATTATCATTGCTTCTGTTCTCTGATCTGAGAGATGTAGATTTATTATTAGATAAGGGAAGCCACTTTACAACGAAAAGAAAGAATAAAGGAAGGAAATAAAACGTGTGAGTTATTATTATAGATACGAGGGAAGGGAGAGGTAACAGCGACGTAACATGGGAAGGGATAGACAAAGTTGGAATAAATGGCAGACCTTCACTGCAGCTCGTGCCTCCCTCTTCCTACTACTCATTCATTATCAGAGAAATGAAACCTCCATCATCTATCTTCTGCTAGATAGCCTGCTGATCCTGTCTTATTTCACTTTCTGCTTCTCTGATTTTTCACTTCTTCTATTCTTGTACACCATCAAATCAAATCCATCATTTTTGACTTATCTGTTCGCATAAAACTTCTTTTGGATTTTAAGCGGAATAATCAGAATGGAGTTTCGTAGGATACATATGCATTGATGTATATTCTTTTTTTTCAGTTTATAAATATGTAATCAATTATTTATATTTACTCACTTGTAAGATTTTGTATATAGTAAATAAAGAAGCACATATTGTATGGTTTATAAAAATGTATGATTTTTTATGTAAATTGAAAATATTTAAAAATGAATTAAAGATATCTTTTTATTAAAAGATTAGTTATTAATCAATTTTAATTTGAAATATTGATTAAAATAAGGAAAATTTAATTCATGGTCTATGTATCATATCAAAATCTTTACTAAAAATAAAAATAGTTTCACGCATTTAACAATTTTTTATTATTTGATGGTAAATAATTATGCAATTTTGAATGGATTGCAATCCACTTTTTTCTAACTCCTAATAAAGAATTTTAGCTTAGTTATATTGGATCTTAGAGTAAAAGTTATAGAGATTCTCTTGTAGGAATGGCAATGGGCTTATCCATGGGTCAGCTTCACCAATTTTGTAAAATAATTTTTTTAAGATTAGAAGTGCAAAATTATGTTTTTTTTAATTGGGTTTAGAATTAGGTAGGCTAGCTCGAGACCCAACTCTTCTAAGTATAACGACATAATCCATTGGTCAATCCATTGAAAATACTTGAATCTAAGCTCATGGGCTGCCTATTGTCATCCTTATTTTCTCATTGTTTAACTAACTTTAAAAAGACATCATTTTAGAAATTATTTTAATAGAATTTTTAATTTTTACAAAATTATTTTTAGATTTTGGTTAAAATAATAATAATTAAGCACATGTGCATGACTAGCTTACAAGGACCAATTAAATGTTGTTGATATGATGACTTAATCATATTCTTCAACTCGACTTGAATTAATTAAAATAAATCAAAATTAATAGTTTTAATAAATAATTAATTTATATTAGATTAATTGATTCAGGTTTAAATAAAAATTGAATTGAATCATTATGTTATAAACATTTAATTGGTCTGCTTATGTTACATGTCTTTTGTTGTTAAATTTTTAAAGAAGTTTTTTTGGAAAATTAATAATTAATAATTAGAAGCTCTTTTTAATTCGTTAAACCACATAAATTAAAAGGCATGTGTTTTTACCCTGAAACTTATTGTGAAAGTTAAGCTACGGTTAACAATCACACCTTCCATGCAATTATTGGGATTGGGAAAATTAACTCCACATCATTGTTTTTAAGTGTCATTTTTTACTCATTTCCACCTCTGGTTGACACATATTTGTTTAGATGCATTTACATTCAATGATGCCCTAAATTCAACACAACTATTGTGCATCTCATAAAGTTTCTTCTCTTAGTTTAGGTATGAAAAGAGATGAAACAAGAAATAATTGTTTGACCACTTTTTGATGATTCCTATTTGTCTTTTCTTTTTCAATCTCAAGAAATTTGAATTTTTACATCATTAAAAAAACATGATTATATCTATTTAATTCAATTTAATTACTTCTAAATTTTTGTTAGTATAAACATAAGTACATAACTGTTATTTTAGTTAAATTATAATTAATATTACTTATGTATATCATAAAGTAAGACTACCTTCTCTTGAGAAGTCCCTCGATCAAGACATGCTAATATCCAATCCTTTCTACAAGTAATAACTATGAAGAACATTTTATAACCAATGGTCTCAATGAGCGTCTCTGTACAGCCATAGTCCCAGTTTCAAACCCTCCACTTATGTTATCTCCTAACTAGTCTATCTATATATGCCGACCAAATTTTTCTAGTTGGATCTTGCCCATTGTCTCCGTGTCTGTCTGTCTTTCTCTCTCTTTCTCTATCTATCTTGATGAATATCACAAGACCGCCCCATCAAAACCATCTTCCACAACTCTCAACCTCATGCATGAAACCAGTCAATTGATTGTATATCAGTAATCCCTCAACCCCAAGAATTCAGCTGCACCATCCAAGATGTCCCACAACAATCCTCAGACAAAACAACCCGCCTCCAAAGATGTCGACAACCAAACCTCCGGAAACAGGAAAACCACGGCTTCACGCCCCCAAGAACAAGCCTTGAAGTGTCCAAGATGTGACTCTCCTAACACCAAGTTCTGTTACTACAACAATTATAGTCTTACACAGCCAAGACATTTCTGCAAGACCTGTAGAAGATACTGGACTAAAGGTGGAGCCTTGCGCAACGTTCCGATCGGTGGCGGCTGCCGGAAGAGTAAGAAGATTAAGTCCTCTTCCCGGCTCCCTGGTGACTCGAAAGACTCCAGTGGGTCATCGGATATCGGTGGGTTCAATTTCTTTAGGGGCTTATCGCCAGCCGTGGACTTTAACCTTGGTGGGTTATCATTTCCTAGGCTAAACTCTCCCCCGAGTGCCATGTACAACCAGTTTTTACCATTTGGGGATATTTCAGCTACTTCTCCGGGAGCCACTAGCGTGACTAGTCCTTCTTGTTTCAGTCTTGATCATCATCCATCTGCCAGCTCCGGCGGTTCTATGATGGGGTTTAGTTTCCCACTCCCTAATGTTACTAGCGGATTTACTGGTGCAGTTCAAGACATGAACGGTGGTGGGGGTTCCATGAATGTTCACTCTAGCCTCGCCTCGTCTATCGAGTCCTTGAGTTCATTAAACCAAGATTTGCACTGGAAGTTACAGCAACAAAGATTGGCTATGCTTTTCGGCGAAGAGAGCAACCAGAAAGAGAACAGTATTACAAGTTCTTCAGTTGATGTAGGAAACCAGACACAGAAGCTACAACCCATATTGTTTCAAAACCTCGAAATTTCAAAACCAGAAGCGTTAGGTAGTGTCGGTAATTCAAGAAAACATGCCCCTACTGGCCGTGATACAGCAGCAACGGAGTGGTTCTTTGGTAATTCTTATGGTGAAGTTACTGCAACCCCAACTCACAGTAACAGCAACGGCATTGATCAAAACGCAAGCAACTGGAATGGGGTTCAAACGTGGGGTGATCTGCAATACAACGGTTTACCCTAGAAAACGACCGCAAGCATCAAAGAGGTAGAAAAAGGGAAAAATGAGGATATATATTATCACCCGCAAAAAAAATTAGGTATATGTTTGTTCTTAATTATGTGACGAACTTGTAAAAGTTGGGAAAAGGAGACAGTTCTTTGCTCTTTTTTTCTTTTCAATTATCTTCTTTTGTAACTCAAGTAAAATGCTTAACAATTAACAGATCTTACCTTTGGTATAACTTCTGGTTCGGACATGTATAATTATTATTTATCTATAAGCTCTCATGTTTTCATTCGTCTCTTCTAGCAATCCTGACCTAATTTCCGATAAAAAATGGTGGTGGCCATCTGGGTTTTTCTTCTTCAAGTTCATAATTTTTTCCACGTAACTTATCGTTGGTCTCTATCTTATCAATCTCTTTGGGATCAGTGATGAAACTGTTATCAAGTGAAAACATAAGGTGATATCTTTGATTTGTTTTATGTTGAGTCACTGTCCGGAACTCTCACTGTCTGTCTCAGTAATGTGTCGCTCTTTCTTCTATCAGAGAAACTGAGCTTCAGGCTCCTCAGCTACTGAACATACAATGTCAATCTATGATAGACCACAGTGACAGTCGTAGCCTAATTCACAAGGGTCCTGTAACTGTTAAGCTGTAGCCCCACATAATAGCTCTGCAATGTTAAAGAGCTCTAGGCTTAAGTAGTAGCTACAGCCTGCTTGTCCTTTTATCTATGTATGTGTCTTTACCCTTTCTCTCTTATTTTCTTCTCTATATCATCAAAGCTAACTGTTCCTGCCTAAGGCTCTTTGTAATAATTAGTTCCATGGTGTGATTTGGTGGTGTCTGAAAAAGTGGTGGTTTGAAAGTGTAATGAATGATAGTGTACCACTGTCAAACATTTGAACTAATGAATAATAGAGAATTTGAAAAAGAAGAGATTGGCATGCATCTGAAAAGGGCTTCTTTTTTAGGGTTTAGTTGTATTCTGTATCAAAAACATTGTCTTTCTTCAGCTTTTAATTAAGGCTAACCAAATCATTCTCGATTTGTTATCTTGTGTTTAAATAGTAAATTAAGAGTGACATAATCATAATCAAGAGAAAATAGAATTGTAATTACGATTGCAAATCATAATTTAAAACCCTAACTTAAACCATGAACCCAAATGTGATATTATAACTTTTTATTTGATTTGTGAGCATTGAAGTAGTGAGAGATCTAACATGGGTTGAACAAAAGAGTAAAGTTAAGCACCCCTATGATAGTCACTGTTTCATTTTATTCGGTATATAAATTCTCCCATCAAATCTCATGCTATTAGAGTTAAGACATCATGAATATATAATGCGAAACTTATTTCATCCATTACAGTTTGGTTTCTTTATTTTTGAAATATAGTTGTGTGTATCCATTCCATACTACAAATCAATTAATGTTGTTCAGTAACTTTTAAAATTAGAAACAATCTCTAATAGTTAAGTATAAAGCTCCATATTATTAGTAGAATTTTCAAAATTTTACATATTAATAAGATTTTTACTGAATTATTGTCGTTGTAAATAACACTCGTAACAACAACAAACTATCCTTTTTTAAACAGAGAATAACCCAAAGTAGAGATTTACCATTTTCTTTGATTGACATTATGTTCGGTGTTTTATATAT
>JAOSBN010000179.1:2827755-2841872 GCA_027563595.1 Erythroxylum suave | reverse complement strand
AAAAATATAAATTCTTAATATTTTGATATTTATATGTTAAACTTTAATCTGAATATTTATTTACAAAGTAATTTTTGTAAACAAAATTAAATAATAAAGTCAAAGTTGTTTCAGATAATAATAAAATTTATAAGAAGTTTATTAATAAGTTTTATATAACTAAGAGTGATTATAAATTATCTAATTATTAAGTGATTAGTCAAATTTTTAAAAATTAGTTCATATATTTTAATTAATTTTTATCTTTTCAAACATTTATTCTATTAAAAATAAGATTATTTATAAGTTAAGAGTTACCATTAGAAATTTTTTCTATTTTTATCTTTTTTTTGGAATAAATATTTTGTATTGTTATATTGTGATTTAAAAATATTTAAAACTGATTAAAAATAGGAGTGATCCTCTTAAGTAAGAAGGAACAGTCATACTGAGTCGAAGAGTAAGCAATAGTTAGCAATCACATGTACAAACAAATTCTTGCTGATACCGAGGTTTTAAGTTTTATATGCAAGAGACAGAACTCGTCTGATAGTTTTTTATTTTTCTCTTTTCTAAAGAAACTGGTCGTCGTGCTAGAACAAGCTTAAAGCTCTATGCTTTCCACCGCTTTCGATCAGAGTTCATATTCTTTGTTGGTCGAAAGTCGCCGAGATAACAGTTTTCTCATCTTTTAAGCATCAAGATTGATGATTGGTTAAATCTGGTGACATGTTTCGCACATGCAAAACAATAGCAGAAACATTTCCAAGTTGAAATCAAATCTTTATCCTTTAAACATCTGAATTCATTCCTATTAGCTTAAAATTAAGTTGATTTCGTTTCATTTAGCATGGAGAAACAATTGATACAAGTAGTTAGTAGTAGGTGAACGATTAACAAGTAAGAGTGGTATACTCTCTGTCATTCTTCGAACTATTTTCTATCAATACTTACTACCTAGACCATATCTTTTTCTTAGCATCCCTCTCCTTGATGACTTGTCCCTGATCTCTGATAAGCCGCTTGTGAGTCGGCACTGGGACCTGAACACCTATGGTTGTTGGCTTTGTTGTCCTCAAAGTCCTTGCAACCTTTGGAGGATCAGATTTCCTACCCATGTAAGCCGTAGGTATGATGATATTGTTCTCTGTTTCTGCACTTCTTGAATGTCTTTTCTTTCCAATGGCTCCAAGTATATCACTTGTTCTTGGCAATGTGGACCCCTGACTCCGAGGACGAGTCATTGAGTTCGCATTCCTGAGGATATGAGCCTCAACGTCAGCCATTATTTCATCATCCTTCACACGAGATTTTCCTTCAATAGGAGTAGCTTTTGTGACTTCAGCAATATCGGAACTCTGTAAAAACCGAAACTGTTTCTCTTGCTCTGCCAGTTTAGCTTCCAGCTCCTTAATCTGCCACAACAGGAATCAATTGTACACGCTCGTAATATAGGAAATTGTAAAACTTCAAATATACGAGTCAAAAACATAAATATAAACCTTCTGATGGAGTGACAATGTTTCTGAGTTCTGTTCTTGCTCTTTGAGCTTTTTCTCAAGATCTTTAACCTGGAAGAGAAGAGTAAGTAAGTATCTGAAGAACATTATTATTTATCTTCTTGAACTTCTCTCTTTCAAAAGTAATTCTAGCATTCAGAACCTTGTGTTGGAGAACAAGAGACTGAGACTCTGACTCTTGCATTTGCTCTACCAGTTTGTTTTCAAGCTCTTTGACCTGGTTGAAGGTGATAACATTGGATGTTTTAGATATATCTTCAACATAACAGATGGAAACTAAAGAAACTTTATGAGCAAAAGTAATTGAGATAAAGACCTTCTGTTGAAACAACGCAGATTCTGATTGCTGTCGTTCTCTAAGCTTGGTCTCTAGTTCCTTGATCTTTTCCAGAGATTCAATTATCGTTAAGTAGGAACATATAAGCATCATAATTTACATTGTTTGATTAATAAAAAGGCTACCTTTTGCTGGAGGCCATAGCATGTCTCTTCCCTTCCCTTCAATCTATCTGAAAGTTGTGAGACTTGCTTTTCTGACTGACCATGCAAGTTGGTCTTTATTTCTAGCTGGCCTTCCAGTTCTTTGATCTTCTCTTGCTGGATCTTGTAGACGTTATCTTTTCCTTTGGCCTTGTTCTCTATGTTCTGTAATGATTCTTCTAGCTTCCTTAGCGATTCATCTTTGGATCTCGATTCTTGGCGTACTTTTTCCAGCTTTTGTACATCAAACAAATTGTTACAATTCCAACCTTAGTTCATTAATAATGATCGATGCTCCTATGAGAAATCACTAATCATACCATGACTTTCAACTTCTGAAGCTCAGCTGTATCGACCTGCCTCCTTGCAGGACCTAATTCCACCCCTCTAACACGAGTTGCGAAGTTCAATGAACTCACTGTCTCACTCAAATCCCGCTCTGAAGGGCTAATTTGCACAAACATTAGAGTTTTGGAGTCACCTCCTGCAAACCTCAGAATTTAAAGTTAGCCAATCCAAAAAACTCTCCGCTGTATGCAACTGGGCAGATGTACTCATAACATGTCTTTACTTACCTAATGAATCTTGAAGTAAATGTGTCAACTTAGAATTCCTGAAATCAAACAATACATCTTGTTATCATTTGGATATAAAATGGATCTTCCTTTTAGTATCAGTGAAGAAGCCAAAAAATTATCATTCACCTGTACGGGATGTGATTATTTTTTGTTGCCAAGGCATATATAACATCTCCAAGAGCAGAAAGAGATCTGTTGATATTTTGAGCCTCCTTCAGTCGTTCCCCTTGCACATCTGTTTTTGCCAGCCTCTCACTCCCTGCCAAGTCTACAAGCCAGAGTTTGCTTTTGGTACACTCACCATTCATCAAATTCTTTGCTCTTACCATTACACAGAGCATGCTGGTTCAAATGGGAAAAGTAAACAATCAAAAACAAAACTAGGACAGGAGGAAACATACATGGTGAACAGATGGGGAATCAATTAGTTCAGCTTAATGATACCAATGAGATCTGCTGCTGTGTTCATTGACATTATTGGATCCTACAGCTCTAGCATTACTTCCAGCTTGCAGCACATTCCAGACTTCATTGATGTTATTTACTTTAGCTTCAACAATTCCCGGAACATGACGAAAACCTTCAGAAGATTGTTTGATCTCCAACCTACAAATACACAGGGAAGATAATGAACTTCTTATATCTTTGTGCGTGTTAAGTTCTGCAATCACCTTTCAGTTTGTTGACTTCATCCAATAGCTAAAGTTAAATTCTGGAAACTTACTAAGTTCGGTTTAACGATACACAAGAAGGTACAGAAGCTTACTTCTTTGAGGCTGGTGATGTAGCCAGTAAGTCTCTAATTTGTTCATTGTAGACTTCAAGCACACTAACATGTATGTCATATGTAAAAGTTTCACTCCTTTCCCTGGCAATTTGAAATAATAGCTCAAGAGTCCTATAATTGACTCCCCTGTTTTCCTCAATACCTTCCATTGTAAATGTCTTCCCTGTTCCTGTTTGACCGTATGCAAATATACAAACATTGTATCCATCCAGTACTGAGACCACCATTGGCGAGGCATCCGCAAACACATCAACTATCAGGGGAAAGATCAAAGTTTAGGTTTAGCCAATCTAAACAATGCAATAAGCATAAGTAATGATTATGAATGATCAACATTATGCTAGTCTTATGATTACCTTGATTATCTCTTGGTGTATAAACCTGATCAAATTTAAAATTCTTTCTGGTTGAGCCACCTGTTATTATCCCAAGATCTCCATCCTTTGCTCCGTCAAAGTCAACGACTGTTCCACATCCTGCTGAGATTTCCTCCTTATTTAATGGGCGACACCGGCAGAAGACCCTAATATTGCCTGATATTCCATAAAGATAGGCAATGAATGCTTCTTTTATTCAAACTCTTTCCTTAATGCAGTAAATGAACTTCTAAAACACCTACGGAAAGGGAAAAATACAAACCTTTAGTCTCTTGAATTTGGTTATATAGCTCTTTTCTCTTTGCATGCTCTGCGCTATACTTGACCTTGAGATCCTCACACTGTGCAACTGCAAAGTTAATGCCATCAGTCCGTACAAAAGCATGGCAGGATGGTGGAGAACAAGCTAAGTACAGAAAAAATCCAAACATACCAAGTGCCTGGACTCCTTCAACCATTTTATACAGCTCGGGTACCGAATCAGCACAATCATGTGCCTCACGAGAGAGCTGAGCATGCTCTTCTTTCATAATCTGGCCTCAAATACAGTATAAAGTTAAATGTTCAGGCTGGTAACAGAAAATGTAGAAGGAAACATTTGAAGAGAATTAGTTCAGTGAGAAGGAAAAAGAAGTTGCATGCCTTGATTTTTTCTTGTAAACTGTTGACTGCTTCTTCCCAGAATTTTTTATCACGGTCATACCTGCTGGTGATATTCCTCAGACTTTCAGCTTGTTTTCCCACGGTTTGGTCTGTAAGGGAAGAAGGAAAAAGGCCATTTCTAAGTACCAGCTACAAAGATTGTGAAGGAAGTAGAAGTTAGCTAATTTAAACAATTGCAGAAGGCAATTCCCAGGAAACTGATTATGTAATCAATGCACTACTAGCCATATCTTTTGAGCAGTCTGAAGTCATCTCATGGGTTCTATCTTATCTTCTGCAATTCTTTTGGTATCAAACATACAGTTTATGACGCTGTTGGGAAAGAAATTTAATAATCTGGGTGCTCTGGAAATTACCCAAAGACCGTGTCTGGAAGGTCTTGTTGTCAAGTTCCATTCTGACCTTCTCTAGCTGGTCATTTGCTGCAGTCAGTGACATCCAAGCTTCATGGCATTCGTTTGTCTTGCGTTGGCATTCAGCAGTGAGCTCTTGTATCTTCTTTTCATATTTATCTGTAGCTTTTGTTCGCATTAGTTTTTTCTGCGAGGTACAAAATAGACATATCCCATAAGTAAATATCTTCGAGAAATTGAGATCCCTATGCAAGCTACAACTAACCTGAGCAGAGGAAACTTCTATCTCAGCAGCACAATTGTTGCATTTGAGGTATTCTTGCGGCAGCTGAGGAACTGTATTCATTTACTAATATGGTAAGGTTGATTCTACGTGTTTCAAGATACTTTACCTATGATGAATTTAAATATAAGAAAAATGGCATACCTGACACTTCAGGTGCTTTCCTTATGCAGATCCCACTGACAAGAGGGCTTCCATTGATCCCTTCAAAATTTATCACTATTACTCCGTCCTCTTTCACTCTGACTCTCAAGTCAACTAACTGAAGTGGTCTATTTGCTCCAACAATGGAGAAGATATCAAATTCTGATAACAACTGCTCAGAATAACAAGCCAGTAAGTGATTGCTTACACGTATCCAAAACAAAAAGCGTGAGAAGAAAGTGTTTCAAGTTGATTGACTTGCCTTTTCTCCCTGTATAAATACATCAAAAACTCTCATTCCTTTAGGCCCATTTGTGTTTATTATCTCCGCGAAGTGAAGATCAACAAAATAGTCTCCAGCAGGAACATCATGGAACTGATAACTGAAGTTCCCCAATCTTGCGGACTGATAGAGACTTGGGTAATCTCCAGACTCATGAATATCCTCATTGGTTCGGAAAACTGCCCCTCCTATGTAATTCGTGTCATCAACAATTCGCACGCTGGAATCTTCTATCACTGAGGCCTCACCTCCAGCATTTACAAACACCACAAGATCATCTGGTTCAAGCAAACATTAAAATGCAGCAATTCAGCCAACAATAGTTTCTTTCAGAGAGCTTCACTGGACGCGATAGCGTGAACCTATTATCAATCATCAAGAAGAGTTTTCTTTTTTCATTTTCCTTTGAATTAAGCAGGATTGCAACCCAGAGAGAAGAGGCATCTTTTTCATTTGGTTTGTGATAACCAGAATCAAAGACTAGCCAGCATAAGATCAGTTGTATGAATTAAAGAATCAAGATCAGCTAATCTAAAGTCAATTCGTACGGATTTTCTTTTTACAAAAGATAAAGAAACAACATCCTTTATTTCTATCGTTTTCCCAGCAATCAATCAAAGAACGGACTTTATCAGATACAGATACGCATTAAAGCTCCAGACTTGCTGACCTGTACAATTAAGTCTCGAAAACCCAGATGGAACTAATCGTGAACTGGAATCACAAAGCATAGAATCAACCAAAGAACCCATATCTTCATCCCCGACAGAGTCTTTGCTTTCTTGGTCCAATTTCTCATCTTTCTCCCATTCAAAAACCCTAGAAGCAGAAGAGTTCACGAATGGCGTTTCCGGGTTTTGGTAAGGACTGTTAAATTGCAAATCTTCCATTACAAAATGGGTAGCGAAATTCAAACAGAAAGCCCTTTGTCTCGCAGCAAGAATGCTCTGAAAGTTAGAAGAAGAAACAGAACAAATTTTCCCTGTACCTTTGCCACTGTGTGTGTGTATAGTGTTTTCGGAAGGTTCAAATTTGAAATGAAATGTGACCGTTGTAAAGAAGCTCTCTACCGTTATTATTACCTTTTTACAATAAAGTCAACTTAAATGTAAGCCCATGAAGAGCCCATACATTGGGCTGATGGGTTTTTCTTCTGATGTTATGTTACAAACTCATTGGGGCATTTTTCTTCTGGGTTAGATATATATTCATATTTTAAAAAATATCATTATTTTATAACATTATTAAATTATCAAATAAATTTTTATTATATTTCATCATAAATTAACAAAAGGGTTAAAAATTCCTTATAAAAGAATTGTTTGATAATTAAATAATATTATAAATGTTTATATACAAATAAGACATCATATCTTAAATTAAACTTTTAAAAAATAAGTTATAATTTATATTTTTTTCATATAACTCATTTCATTTTTATGTCTCTTTCTAATATGAGATAACTATGGCTGTAAATTTTCATCAATACGATGATCGGATGCGTGTTCTCTTAACATTAGCCCTCTTTTAACTGGAGATCAAATTCTACTTCTTCTTTCTTTGTGTTTCTTCAACCTCTCATTCTTCATTATTATTTTTTAGAATACACAGGAAAGAAAAGCAAAAATGTACATTAATTCATGCTCCTGCGGTACAAATTTTCTTGCTTATCTAATTGTATATAAATCATTGTTTTCGGCGGAGGTTCTGTAAGAACATGCAATTCTGGACATACCCGTTTAGCTAAATTAGCCAGACTATTAGTACTTTAATTTTCTTTCCTATAGACGTGTTAAATCTGTATCTCTCAATCTTAACCCAACACTGCTTGTATACCTTGCACCATAACAGTATCCTCAGTTAGTAACTATTCAGAAGAAGAAAGAATATTAATGACCTTTAACAAATCTACTTCTAATACGATTTTCTGATAACCCTAATCTCAGGCTAATTTAAACCCCTCGTTCATTCGTCATTATTAAAAGAAAGAAGAAGCAAGAATGGGTACTTCCATCACCCCACTCGACTCGAGGACCATCTGCCAACTCCAGCGAATTCTCCAAAGGAATAATCACAAGTTTGAGTTGCATAAGAAATTAGTTCAGCTCCATCACTTCTGCAAGTTGAGCATTTTCGTGTGAAGCCATCTTTCCCCTCAAATTAGTCAAAATGGAAGGTACGAACGAGTATTCACCATGCAATATGACATCAGGTTCATAGTGGAATTCACCTCTCATCAACTCCTGTTTCCCCACAAATACAATGTTATCAACTCCTGTTAAAAATAACTGTTTTAAGTTTTACATTGAATTCGATCGTGTCATAACCCGATATTTTGTTAAATTAATAGAATAAGATTATTTTGTTAAGTTTCAATTTTAATTTAATTTTAAAATCTTGAACTGTTTATAAAAAAATAAAAAAAATGCTGTGAAGTTGACTTTAAACGATAAAACTCACTGTTCAGTGTTCACATCGTTGAGGCGTTGAATATTTCCTGAAACACACGTAATTTAGGTTTAGATCCTTTCAGCCATTGCACATGTAACAGAAGGAAGATAATGCAAACTTGTAGACAAGCCTTGGTCTCAAGATATATGATGACAGAGACGAGAGTTTAAAAAGGTATTAATCGACTTTTGGAAATTCTCAAAAAATGGTTAAATAACTCTCATGATTATATATCAATTTATAATATAATTTTTTAAATAAATAATATCAAAGTTAATGTATAATGGAAATAAGAGTTTATTTATACAATAAAAATTTAAATTTTATTATTAAATTCTATATAAATAAGAGCTATTTTAACATTAACAATTAGCTTATAAATTATAAAACATTTAAAAACTCACATTAATTTTTTAAAAAATTTTAAGAATTAGTCCACATATGCTTTTTTATAGTACTAGTTGAGCTTCCACTTTATTGGCTAAATCAAGTTTGAAGGGCAACAATACTTAGGATGTGTTTGTTTACATTTTTTTAGTTTTTATTTTCAAATTCAAGAAAAAAATTTTGGTTTCTGATTTTGGCTTTGATTTTTTTCAATATTTAAAAATTAAAAAATTATAAATAGTAATTTTGTTTTGTGTTTCTTTTTTTTTCAAATATGGTTTACTTATTTAATATATTAATTTTAATATAAAGCATGAATAATTTAATTTAATATTATATTTTATTGATTAAAATTAATTGAGACTAAAATTATGAATAATTTAATTTTACTTAATGATTTACTTAATTTTTGTAATTAAATATAAAATATCTTCAAAATATATATATATATATATATATTTCAATTAAAAATTGATTAAACCATTAAAATATATTTAAAAATATTAATTTATAAAAAACCATAATTTTTAAATTATTTATTTTAATAAAATAAAATATTTTCATTAATAATTTGTTAATAAATATTATATAAGAGACTAAAAGTAAATTCATTTAACTAAAAATAATTTATCTTTATGTTTTATCTAATATTTAGTTAATGTCAACGATAAAAATATAATTATGTTCAAATTAACAACTAAATAAATTTTTTATTTAAAATAAAAAAAATTAAAAACTAAAAACCACAACAACAAAAAATAGGAGTGGAACTAAACTATCCTCGAGTGATTTATTCGGTAATTTTTGTTTTTCTGAATATCAGAATCTGCATCTTCCCTATATCTCAAGACGTTTTGCAAGTAACATCATACGAGTAAGCTATGGATTTAATGTTGACATTGTAACTGATAAATTAGAAAATAGGTTTAGTTTTCTCCATACATTATTATTACTATAACTCACTTTTTAATTTTATTTGGTGTAGTTAGTTGACCGCTGGTAAGAAACATTTTTGTTTCACATTATGAAATTGTATTTAGTTGTGAGAAATGATTAGTATCTTGGGTTAATTATAAAAAAAGTCTTAAACTTTGGTCAATTTTATAATTATAGTTTGAACATTAAAAATGACAATTAAATGCTCAAATTTTCAATTTTTTTAAAATTGTAGACTTACTTTAATGTCCCTGTTAATTTTGTTGACATGACTTAACATGTGTTTCAGAAATCCTAACTATGAATACACACTAACCAAAATTAACACAACTAACAAAGATTAATGAAACGGTATCATTCAATCATATAACTAAAACCTTTAGAGAAGAAGACTATGATGGGCCTTTACAAATCTGTAAAGTCACTAAAACCCATTAAAATAAAGTCACAGCAAAGCACATTTGCACTATAGCTCATCAGAAACATTTATGAAGCTTCCTTCATGACCTTTACAAGATAATCATCAGCTGATAATATAATTCTCCAGTACTAGATTCTTAGTTGTAGTAGTGATAAAATATTCTGTTATTATTATCAGCTCTTTGATCATAACAAATTGTATCTAATGGCTAGATTTCCTTTTACTATTTGTATGTAAATATAGAATGAAATCAATAAAATCATTATCAAGTTTGCAAACAAATTACTATCAAAGTTTACATGGTATCAGAACCTTCTCTTACTCATGTCAATCAATATTAATGGAGTCCACCACTTCTGCCACAAACTCACCCTCTTCCTCCTCATCCAGCCTTGATTTTCCAGCCTTGCAAAAAAATGAAATCTCTAAGTCAATTTGCATTGTTTAATCCTTTAGATCTTTGTTTACTCGCTCGACCCTTTTTTTTTTCAGTTTTTAATCTATGGTGTTCTCCTAACATCCCAAGTCACTATTCCATCATAGCGCACCAACAAACTAAAACAAAAAGGCTGAGGGGTTAAACAAAGAGCTAAGGGATTAAATATCGTACATTGATTTAGAAATTTCATTTTTCTAAAATGACATCATTTTAGTTATATAATTAAACAATATCGTTTCATTAATCTTCATTACTTATTGTGGCTAATGTGTATTAATAATAGTTAAGGTTTTTGGAGCACATGATAAATTACATCAGCAAAGTTATTAGGAGCAAGTTAGAATTGAAAAAAATTGAAAGTTTAAATAACATTTAATTGTTATTTTATAAAGTTTGGGATATAATTGCAAAATTAATCAAAAGTTTGAAAAAAATTTTATAATTAACTCTAGTATCTTTATAAGAAACATATTTTGTTAAATTAAGAATAAGTATTACTATTTTTAATTAGCTTTTTATAATACTTCATAAATGTGTTAAAACACTATGTCCATGTGCTTTATACAATACTTCATTAATGGGTTAAAACACTATGTCCATGTGCTTTCAAGGTATTTCATTTCGTCCCGCACAATATTTCATTATCGGACTTTCGTGTACTTTACTGAAAATATATATTAAACGCAAAACACAAGCAAAACTCTTCGAGTCAAAAGAGAAAGACATTAAAAACTAAAATTAAACCATACTCCACACTCTACATGTCAGCTTTGGACCAAAAAGAAAAAAGAAACCAAGAAGAATAGGTTAAAATGAGGTTTGTGTACAGGGTTTTCAAATCTGAGCAACAATTATTTACGGATGAAACACAAGTTTTCCATGCCGTGTTTGGTAACACTATATTAAATTACCAATTTTCTATAAAAATATATGGTCAAATTTTGGCTCCTGGTCACTGGTTTTACTATATAAAATTTGTATATTTCTTAATTAATTAACCTAAAGTCCTTTTGATTCATTAATTATTTAATTCGAGGCAAATCCCACTTCATTTGCATCAATAATTGTGCCAATGTTCGTAAGATCCGTAAACATTAAATTTTAACTATGAAACTCAAAACAACTTCATGTAGTGTCACATAATAAAATCATATCGTTTTAAAGTTTGTGGTGTTTTTAACAACAGTTGAAATTACTGAGGAGTTATTAATAAATTTTAAAAATTAAAAATTATATTTATAATATATCAAATCATAAGAGTGAGCAAATTTAACTCTAAGTGCTTGTTTGGTTGAGCTTATATTAGTAGAGCTTTTGTCAGTAGATCTTTTCTGAGAAGAACTTTTCTAAGAAGTTAATTGACTGTTTAGTTGTCATTTAAAAAAAAGCTTTTTTTGAAAGAACTTCATACAATATATTGTTTGGCAACATAAAAATAAAAGACAATTTTAATTTTAACTATATTTTATTTTGTAATAAAAATTATTTATGCATATAAATATTATTTAAAATATATTAGACAATATACAAAGCACAATATATTAATTATTATATAATTTTAAATCATATGAAACATAAATGAAAATATACCTAACCAAATCTTTTGTATGGATTATAACATAAGTAAAACTAATATAAAAAATAAATATTAAAATATATAAAAAAATTCAAATAATATTATATATAAATTTTAAAATAAACGTGAAGATGTGTTTGTGGGAATTATGTGTAAAGTATAAAGGTAAAAGGGACTAAAAAATAAGCTCATTAATTGATCTGAACAATTTAACTAAAAAAATACTCTTTTAAGAAACTCCAAATTTAAGCTTCTTAAAAAGTTGTATTTTAACTGAAAAAAAACTAATCAATTAAAAAAGTATTTTTTATTTACAGTCAAATACTCATTTTTTAAAAAAAAGTTTTTGGGGTGAAAAAAATATTTATTCACTTTCCAAAAGCTTAACCAAATAGGCACTAAAACGAAAACACGATGCTTTGACCTACAATCCGAACCTGTTTCTTAAATTTTCACTATTTCAACAACTCCTGGTAGCCTATAGGTTGTGTATTACTTACTTCTTATTACGTAGAAATGTCTTATTCATTGGGCATAAATGTAGGGTTTGATTTGATCTCGTAATTTCCTTGTTGACTCTATCTGTTCATTATCTTCACTCAGTTAATTTCCAACTTGATGACTTTTAAGCGATTGTTTAGAGTAGAATATTTTTGACTAAATAAAGAATTGAACAATTTTGACTCGAGAGTCATGCCCTCTGTATTTGACAATCTGGAAATTCATTAACAAAAGAGATATTTATACGTGAAGGAGGAAAAATTAGACATTTTCGCATTATCAAAATTTGACCATCTTGTGAAATCAACATTGGCAACTCTGATCTCTGATGACTAAGAGACCAGATCACATGCACGTTCGGAATGGGAGAACAGAAACGAAGGAACATTCACGTCATTGCATGGAATATTGGGACACGGAACGTAGTTTTGAGTAGCAAGTTTCTTGTCAAAAACCAAATCATTTATTAAAATCTTCTTCCACTGAATGGTCATAGTCTCTTCACTGGTCTATTATTTTATGTGATCCCAGTCTCCGTCTTCCATGCATTAAATATCTATGTTCACATTGTATGTAAAATGTCAAATTTGTCTACTTAGTTTGTGCACCTTACGTTCATAGAAATCATATATGTATAAATCAATATTTCGTTACTCTCTTATTCTCTGTGCTTAATCATTCGGACATGACTAGCTTTATAGAAACGACCGGCACTAGACTTGGAAAAGATAAATTTCTAACCAAGGAATATAAGAAACATCAAATAGAAACAATTTAAATAAGATTTTTAAAATTCTTTCTTAATTAATACTGAAATTAGCATATAAAGGAGAGTTGCATGCGAGCCAGATTCTTACTTGGAACGACGGAATAAATCCAAGACATGGGTTTGATGCGATCACAGATTCTGATAACTTAGTCCCGTTGAAGAGTATATGATGAAGCCAAGAGTTACAAATTACAAACGAGAAGACAAGACAAGAATGTTCCTTTTCGCTCTGATGCTTGAATTAATAAATATCGTTCTCGTCCGAAAGTGAAGTTGTTGAAATGAAGTGATGTACACATTTAAGAGAAGAAAATAGTATGAAATAATTAAATAACGATATTCTCAAATAATTAATCAGATTTTATGTGTTTTAAATAATTAAAATATTAACATTAATTAATCTTATATGCGATTACTGTTTATCTCTTTTCTTTTAATTTTTTAAGTTTAAAAAACTGGAATAAAATATCTCACTTAATTCTTTTCCATATTTATATTTATAATGATTTGAATATTTATCTTTCAACTATAATAATCAAGTTTGATACGTTTTGTAGAAGTTATAATAATTTTTTTCTCATAACAATCAACCTTGATTTAGAAAAAGTTATAATCGAACTTTGTGAACCTTATCACCATGCCGAATTAGATATGAAGCCCTAAAACTTCAAATTCTGCGTTCTGCCATTGACATTATATTAGTCTTCTTGAAACCTCTCGTTTTCTTTATTGGCTACTAACATTAGAGTTGATATTTTCGCACGTCGAAAGTAATTTAAAATTAATAAATAAAATTCAAATTTTAAAATTTATTTTAGAATTTAAAAAATATTTAAATTTTCAATTATATTCCAAACTAAATCAAATCTATTGATTAAAAACCACGTCAGGTTTGGTTAGGTTAACTGTAAAAGCCTTGAATCATCTAACTTTTCGATTCGATTTTTAATTTTCTGATTCGATTTATTTTAATAATTTTGTTTTTAAAAATCAACCAATTTATTAATTAATTGGTTAATTTTTATAAATTAATAAGTTATTATATATCAAAATAAATCAATTAATTTTCATTTAATAATTTCTTTTTTTGATTAAACTTTAAATTCTTCAATAAGTAATTACAATCTCTTTTAATATATTTCAAAATTTTTAATTTATTTTATCTTTACCTAATTTTATAACAATTTAAT
>JAOSBN010000179.1:2810912-2822295 GCA_027563595.1 Erythroxylum suave | reverse complement strand
ACCCCTGAAGACAGAATTATATGGGATGTTGGTCATCAGGTACAAAAACAGAATGATGAGCGAGTCTCTAATGTTTAATCTATTGGAGATACCGTTACATATGATTCAGTGATTGTTGAAATTGGCAGACATACCCACACAAAATTCTGACAGGCAGAAGGTCTAAGATGCATACCATCAGAAAAACTTCAGGGCTCGCAGGTTTTCCCAAGAGAGATGAGAGTGTTTATGATGCTTTTGGTGCAGGACATAGTTCTACAAGCATATCTGCTGGCCTTGGTATGCGTGTAGCTCATATTACCAGTTGTTATTCCATTAATCAATACGCACTCCTATTGGTTAAACTTGTAGATCAAAATTATGCTGCCTGTTAAAAATAAGGTTTTGAATCTGATTAGGCTTTTGCTTCATTGAAAATGAAAAATTGTAGGCATGGCTGTTGGGAGAGACCTTTTAGGAAAGAATAACAATGTCATTTCTGTGATTGGAGATGGAGCTATGACAGCAGGACAAGCATATGAAGCCATGAATAATGCAGGATTCCTTGATGCTAATCTGATTATTATATTGAACGACAATAAACAAGTATCTTTGCCTACTGCTACTGTTGATGGCCCTGCAAAACCAGTTGGAGCACTTAGTAGTACTTTAAGCAAGCTCCAAGCAAGCACCAAATTCCGTAAACTTCGTGAAGCTGCCAAAGTAACTTCTTAGTTTCTATATGGATATGTTGCAATTGTCAAGTTTCAATTGGCAAGCATCTGACTTCTTGTTTTATCTGTTCAAGAGCATAACAAAGCAAATTGGTGGACAAACATACGAAGTTGCAGCCAAGGTGGATGAATATGCTAGAGGACTAATTAGTGCTTCTGGATCAACTCTCTTTGAGGAGCTTGGGTTGTATTATATTGGTCCAGTAGATGGGCACAACGTTGAAGATCTAGTAACCATATTGCAAAAGGTGAAATCAATGCCTGCACCAGGACCAGTTCTCATCCACATCGTGACAGAGAAGGGGAAGGGCTACCCCCCAGCTGAGGAAGCTGCTGATAAGATGCATGGTAAGCTTGTAATAACAAATTCAATCTTTTTATTATTAGTTATTGAGAAGATCCTAATTGTGTTGTATGTTCAGGAGTCGTCAAGTTTGATGTTAAAACAGGGCAGCAGTTTAAAACAAAATCTCCTACACGCTCTTACACTCAGTACTTTGCTGATGCTTTGATCAAAGAAGCTGAAGTAGACAACAAGATTGTGGCCATTCATGCAGCAATGGGTGGTGGGACCGGTTTAAATTACTTCCAGAAGAGATTTCCTGATCGCTGCTTTGATGTTGGCATTGCCGAGCAACATGCTGTTACATTTGCAGCTGGTTTAGCCACAGAAGGCTTGAAGCCATTCTGTGCCATCTACTCATCATTCCTGCAAAGAGGGTATGATCAGGTGAGAAATGAAAGTAAACAGTTTGAAGTAAATGCCTCGTTGCAATGCTTTTTACTAATTGCAATGCTTTTTACAAACAATTTTTGCAAAAAAGGTGGTACATGATGTAGATCTTCAGAAGTTACCAGTCCGCTTTGCAATGGATCGATCTGGTTTGGTTGGTGCAGATGGACCTACACACTGTGGAGCATTTGATATAGCATACATGGCTTGTTTGCCCAATATGGTGGTCATGGCTCCATCTGATGAGGCTGAGCTGATGCACATGGTTGCCACAGCAGCAGCCATAGATGACAGGCCTAGCTGCTTCAGGTTCCCAAGAGGCAATGGAATTGGAGCAACTCTGCCTCCTGATAATAAGGGAACCCCAGTTGAGGTGAGCATGAACTATCAAGTGACACATTGTTTACACATGAGAAAAAAAACAGAACCTTGATTTCCCATTTTCTATTTTGTGGATAGATTGGAAAAGGAAGGGTACTAATGGAGGGCAACAGAGTCGCCATTTTGGGTTATGGCTCAATAGTTCAACAATGTGTAGAAGCTGCAAGCATACTCAGAACCCGTGATGTTTATGTGACCGTGGCTGATGCAAGATTTTGCAAGCCTTTAGATACAGATCTTATCAGACAATTGGCTAATGAGCACGAATTCTTAATTACTGCAGAAGAAGGCTCCGTAGGAGGTTTTGGCTCCCATGTGTCCCATTTCCTGAGTTTATCTGGTATTCTGGATGGACCCCTTAAGGTAACTTATCTTTTGAGATGGACTCATACATTGTTACTTCTTGTTCGTTTATGCCTTCTCATCTCATTCTGATCTGTGAGAGTTTTGTCTGCAGTTGAGATCAATGGTTCTTCCAGATAGATATATTGACCATGGGTCACCTCAAGATCAACTTCATGAAGCTGGGCTGTCTTCAAAGCATATCACAGCAACTGTCTTATCTCTTATGGGGAGGCCAAAAGAAGCTCTTCAATTCAAGTGAGCTGAAAAAGAATCACACCCCATGGTTATAAAACATCCCAGATTTAGTTACACCAAATGATTCGTTCAATCAAGTACAAAATGGTGTCTGTATATTCTCTTGTTCTATTTGTAACTTCATATTAGACATGAAATAACAGTGGAGATCGCAAAGAATATTGCCTCAAAACACTTTATCAACTGTCCTCTGTCTATCTGCTTCGACGATAAAAAAGGGCAAAATTTGGCCATTCTGAGGAACTCATCATTGTCCGTATTATAGGCAACAGCCAGGCCGTAATGTAACAAAAGATTAAGAAAGAGATGTTGGAAGGGGCTTAGGAAGCGATGCATACCATCACACCAACACGGATGAGACAAGGCAACAGCAATCCACAAAACTCTAAGAAAGTGCTAACCTTATACATCAACGGCTACTACATCAGGACAAATTCATCAAACTTCACCGAATTCCACGAAAATCCAAGAAATTTGCTTGTGTTTTGTTGGTCTTGTAGTTGAACTTCCTTTGACAAGGCTAGAGCTCCATTCTCAAGATTTTTGTCTTATTCCCCAACAATGTCTGAAACATAGATATCGCAGCAGGCACAGAATAGTGGAATTTCCTTCCTTAGTAATCAATATCTCTGAATGTGTTGCGCGGAACAACCCTATACACAAGGAAACATGAGCTTACTCGCTTAAAGTCTTATCTTTCTTATCTTTTGTTGCATATGCAAACCAGGCAACTTCTGCACTCCAATTGTTTCACCTTAAGCTAACGCTCACTATCAAGCTACGTCAACAGCATCGGTTGCTCTTTGAACACCATCATAGCTCGTCTCTGGCGGCAACGAACGGTAAAATTAAAAGTGAACTAGATGCTGCTTTCATGGTATAGTTTCTACTACCTCCATGGTAACTCTTATCTTCCAACCGCCATATTTTCACTATTTGGAAGTCTCCTCGGTTCTGTTAGAATTGGCATCTACCGCAGCAATGGAACATGTTACCTTCTCAACCCCGTCTTTGAAAATTCACAAACGACCACTTATTTTGTCCTTGTCATTTGAAAAACGAGGATGAAGCCACTTGCATGAGGAGATCCTGACCCTCGATTAAAAAACACTTCAGAAAGATTCAATCAACATGTATTCATCGTTGAAAATGCCTTTCATGGCTGATGAGATGTGCGATGAACAAATGAAAACGACTCTTTTAGGCAATTCATCAAACAGTTGTGACCCTACAACAAACATGCACACATGCTCTTAGTATGTAATGTAAATAGGCAACTAACAAGTACCCTGAGAAAATTGAGTTCGAACTTCGAAGGTTTGAGGTAACGACGAGCGAATCACCGAGGGTAAGAACATCTTGACGGTCGTTAAGCAAAAGGCTTCACCGAGGGTAAGAAAAAAATCCGACTTATGAGATTTTTTTTAAGAATAGAGGAATCCGCAGTCGCTATTCTTTGAATGTGTATTGGATAAATCTTTAAATTGACGTAATAGCCTGTAAATTATGTCAATCAGGTTCTTTACACTAGGCAATCCCTGTACGACAAATTCGATTGAGAGAGTATAGAAAAGGGGATTCGAACACATGACTTTTTGACCTCATACTCTCTACTCTACTAACTCAACCACCCACTAGGATGCCCCATTTATGAGATGTTATAACTTAATCTTCTCACTTTGGTAATTTACTCGAATCTCGAGTTTATATTTAATTTAATTTAATTCAAGTTTAGAATTACACATTTAAAATTGAAATTGTTTGAATTTGAGTATATCAATTTTTTAAAACTTGATTAATCATAAAAATTGAATAAAATTTTTAAAATTAATAAAGTAATTAAATTAAAATTATATCAAATTAAGCTTAATTCTTGAATCAAAATTAAGTTCCTTTAATTTTTTTAAAGACCTAAATCCGATTCGACTCATTCTTATTCTTATCAGGAAGCATATGTCTCTCTGTATAGTAAATGTAGCCATTTGATGTTGGTCCTTAGGGCTGAGTGTAAATGTAACACTAAAATAATACAAAGACAAGACAGGAAAGTATCGACAAAAAGCATCTAATTCTGATGGCTCACTAGAAGTTGTGATATTGACAAAAGGTATCCCCTTCTTTTATTTGATTGAACATAAAAAATGCATTATTATAATTGAATAACCAGAGGCTATCCCTATAGTTTTTGCATTAATTGTGCTCTTTTTAAGTTTTTCAGATTATGCTCCATCTCAAAGCATTCACTATAGAAAATGATTATTTTGTGGGGTTGGAGCATATGATATCCTTTCCAATGAGTTTGTGGATTTATAAAGTCTTCAGAGTTTTAATGCCCAGCCCAACCCAATTCAAACTCAAAAGATGTCATATACTCTTCTTTCGTGGAACATTAGTATCAAGTGCGGTTTACTGCAATTCTGAGTTTGGAACGATTCTATTTTATTGGCTTCATGTTATGATAATGATTTAAGCATATGCATCTGCACTTATTTTCAAAGCAGATGGAGTGAAAATTTGTGATCCTTGCTTTCAGGCAAGATTATGTTTATACTCATGAACTAGCTGAAATAAATAAATTAATCAAGTTAAAATATCTTGAACTTGAAACTTTCCAGTTAGAGTTGATTTCTTGCACTAATCTCAGGTTTTCTTTGCTTGATTAATCTCAGTTTAATAGCATAACTTAATAAAAATTTAACCAAATAAAGCATGCACTAGTTTTACATCTAAGAATGTAGACTAGGATTTGATAAATACCCATCATAATAAATCTTAATATTGTTTTTCTCTCAAAAGTGTATTAGTTTATAGAAATTTTGTTTTACTACTTGAACTATGTTTGGTGATGCCCCTTAAGTAATATGGATGTTTAAATGCTAATTTAGGCTCACTCTAGACCATTACTACAAGGTAAAAATAGAGGCAGACCAAGTTGACAATGATTCTGCAGCTGAATTAATACATTATGCCTCTTGTTGCCTTATGTGGTTCTTGGCTTAAGACATGCAAACATGATTTGTTTTCTTCACTGCGATGTTCAATTAGCAATTTTATCAAGACAAAAAGGGATAATTTTCTTCTACCAGTATTCACATGCTATAAAAAGAAATGATGTTAAAAACCGCTTAAAAATCAAGGACTTTGATAGGTCCCAGTTAGCCAACATGTGAGAGTGAGTGTTTGTAGTAAATTGCAAAGAATCAAAGTGTTTTTAATATTCAAGACTTGCTTTATTCATACGTGAATGGTGCTTTTATAAGCAAATTATAACAACTACTTCCCTCATATGGTAGAAGTATAATAGCTAAGGATAAATGAAATAACCGAAGGAAATTAAAGGATAATTCGATAAGGATTAGAAGAGATAATGCTTATGTTCAAAAACTAATAAGGTAAGCTGATTTCAAAAAGTCGATAGGATTTTTTATATGGATCTTCAAGCCTTATCATTGCCTCCCTCTTTTGGATTCAGGATGTTATTTGCCCATTGTTGGGATATTACTACTTTATTGTTGTCTTTACAAACAAAGACTGATCAAGATTGTTACCTTTTGCAGATGTTATGGAATGCAGAAAAAATAAAGAACACCAATCTTTTACTTGGTTCGATAGCTTCAATGCTATCTACATCCAAGGTCCCCACTGATGTGGTTTTCACTAGTATGAAAGGAAAAAAGATGAGAACTTGTACAAAGATGAGTGTTTTCTGAAACACTTGTAAGAGTCTACAAACTCTCATAGTACTCGCAGGTAAGTACTCTAACACTCTCTGGTATTTTTTTCTCACTTGATATTTTCACTCACAGATGATTGAATACAATGAACAAAAATGAAAGTGTGTTAATACAGTGTCTGTCTTTCTTCTCTTTTATAGCTGATGAAGGGAGTGACTCTTGGCTGTGTTTGCATGCATCAGATGAGTGTCATGTGTCTTCCACGTGACTTACTTATTCTTCTCCTCCTGTCTGTGTTTTATACAGTATGTAGCTTCGTTTTGTCTTCTTAATCATGTAATACGACTATGCTTTGAGTTTGAGTCTTCAGACAAGAGTTGAAACGGTAGTGCATCACGTGGGCATGTTTTAAACTTAGTCATTTGCTTTCTCTCTACTTAGAACCTTCGAGAGTATCTCTCTCCATCGCCTTCAGACTTTTCTTCTTCAATTCTTTCATGTTCCTCAAATTTCTGCTTTGTTTTATTCTTTTGAGTGTTGGTTGATGGAGTATAAGTGATTCTCATTACATTATTCCCTCCTACTCTATCAATCTTCACTCAGAACAACAAACCTGAGAGTGATTTTGAATCCGAAAAACCCTAGCTTTACCAACTCAGTGAGAACTGATGAGATCGCCTTCGATTTCATGGGGCTTCACTTATCTGTAAGTATTCCCTACAGAAAGTGAACTTCTTTTGCATTAATGCCTTAGTTCTGAAGTCTGATGGGTTTCTTTCTCCTGCGATTTTCTCTAGGTTGAAGAAGCCTTGTGTGATTTTGTCTCTGACAAAATATAGTCGGACATCAATGTGCTTGGACCTCTCGTGCAAGACCGGATCTTTACTCAGGTATATTGCACTTTGATTGTCGGTGTATATTATTGCTATTCCTAGGTTAGCTTGAATTTCTCTAAGGATGCCTGATAACCATGTTAATTCTTTTACCTCTTCTGTAATTGCATAGAACTCTGCGTCTGTAGTTGAGAGTGATACAATTGATTGTTGATGTACCTTCCAACTGATTGTATTTCCTGCTAGTGTAAAGTAGTATGCAGAGATAGATTTTCTTGTGTCTTTATCTAATGTGTAGTCTGCATCTACATATCCATGTAGGTTCAGACTGTTGATTTTAGCTGGCTTAGCTTTAGTAAAGCACAATCCGTAGCTTAGGGTTCCAGCAAGGTGTCTGAAGACATTCTTCAGTCCTTGCTAGTGCTCAAAGCTAGGATTGGACACGAACTTGTTTAGAATACTAATAGCATGAGTAAGATCAGGTCTGGTACAGAGCATCATATACATGATGCTACCAACTCCAACATCATAGGGGTATTTAGCATAACCTTCCTTTCTTCTTCAGTTTGGGGGCACTTATTAGCAACCATCTGAAGATGTGGACTTATAGGAATAGAAGTAGGTTTTGCCAATTCCATATTAAACTGACCTAATACCTTTCAGATGTAGCTTTTCTGATTCAGTCATAGTTTCCCTTCCCTCCTATTCCTTATAATTTGCATCCCTAGCAACTTCTGAGCCTCTCCTAGGTCCTTCATTTCAAAGTGTTTGCTCAGATTGGTTTTGACCTCAATTATTCTACCTAGCTCCTCTCTAACAATAATCAAGTCATCTACATAGACTAGTATAAAGGTGGCTTCTGTCCTTCCTAAGTTCTTGTAGTATAAGTAATAATCGTAGGCACTTTTCACAAAATTCATCTCACTAGCTATTTCATGAAACTTTTACTGTCTAGGTGCTTGCTTCAGCCCACATAGGGAATTCCGAAGCAGGCAGACATAATCAGATTTCTCTTTATCTACAAAACCATCTGGTTGTTTCATGTAGATAGTTTCCTCTAGCTTTCCATATAGGAAGGCTGTCTTGACATCCATTTGATGGATTTTTCAGTCATAGATAGTAGCTAGCACTAGGATAAGTCTGATTGTTTTAAATTTGACTACTGGTGAGAATATTTCTTTGTAGTCAATCCTTTCTTTCTGCATATACCCCTTAGCTACAAGTCTTGCCTTGTAGGTTCTTGGTTCAGCCTCTGTTATTCCTTCTTTTAGCTTAAATAGCCATCTGTTCTCTATCAATTTAACTTTAGGAGGTCTAGATACCAAAGTCCATGTCTTATTCTTCATTAGGGAAGAATACTCCTTTTTACAGGCTTCCTTCCACTATTTAGCATCACTTTTAGCCATAGCTTCTTCAAAGGTTTCAGGAGCCTTCCATTCAATACCTTCAGCCATAAGACAAGCATATTCAACCAAGTTTGAATCAAAGTACCTTATATTAGGAATTATTTGTCTTAGCTGTCTATCCCTTATAAGTTGAAAGTCTTGTATGCTTCCTTGTTCATCAGCTGAAGTTGTTTGTGGGGTTTCTCCTTCACCCACAGCTTTAGCTACCTCTGTCCTTAATTCATGATGTGTTGAGCCTTACATAGGCTCCATATCAGTAGGTTGTGGACCACCTTCTTTAGTTTCTGGTGGCATATAGAAGGGGACTGGCTACTTGGTAATCCAAGTTGCTCCTGAACTTCCTTTTGGAGGTCTGATCTTGAGGAGTTCTTGTTCAGTAGAGGGAATTCATTTTCCTTGAATATTACATCTCCGCTAATGATGGTTTTAAGACCTCCCTTTTGAAGTAGTAGAATCTTGTACCCTTTGACTCGTTCTGGATAACCTAAAAATACTCCTTTTACTGCTCTAGGTTCCAGCTTTCCTTCCTTCTGATGTGCATAAGCATCACATCCAAAAGTCCTTAAATGAGTCAAGCTTGGTTTCTTTCAATTCCATACTTCTTCTAGAGTTTTGTATTCATTAGCAGATGTGGGAAGCCTATTAACTAGGTACGCTACTGTCCTAATTGCCTCTCCCCATAGGGAGTGTGAGCAACCCAACGAGACTAACATGCACCTTGTCTTTTCTAGGAGACTCCTATTGAGTCTCTCAACTATTCCATTCTACTGAGGTGTAGATCTTACTATTTTGTGCCTTAGGTTTCCTTTCTTGCTGCAATAATCTTCAAATTCTTTATTGCAGTATTCTAATCCATTGTCAGTCCTTAGGCATCTTAACTTTTTCCCAGTCTGATTTTCCATAAGTGTATGCCATCTTATGAAATTTTCTAATGCTTCATCCTTTCTCTTCATTGGATATGCTAAACACTTTTTAGATCTGTCATCAATGATGGACATGAAATATAAGTTCTCTCCCGCTGTAAGTATTTGGGTTGGCCCCCAGAGATCACTGTAAGCATATTCCATGATCTATATGGCTCTCTGAGCTCCCTTTTGAAAACTAGATCTGTGATGCTTTCCTAGCACATAGGATTCACAAAAATCTAACTTCTGCAGGTTCTGTTTAGGGATCAATCCTTGTTTAGAGAGATGGAACAAGCTTTTGTTCCCTGCATGACCTAACCTTGCATGCCATTGGTTGGTTGGTCCCTGATTTTCATTCCCTGAAACTTGATTGACTTCTGTTGAGCTTATAACGTAGTATAGCCCACACCTTTCAACTCCTCTAATAATGACTCTACCATCCCTTAGGATTTCTCTTAGTTCATCTTTTGACCTGATCTGAAATCCTTGCTTATCAAATAGGCTTTTAGAAATGAGGTTTCTCCTTATTCCAGGCACAAATTTGACATTACTGAGGATCCTTCTCTTTCCATCAAACATGTTGATGGAAACACTTCCAATCCCATCTATCCTTTGCTGCCCAGAATCTGCCATTTTAACCTTGGCAGTGACTAGTTCAAATGTAGTGAACCAGTCTCTATGTGGTGTCACATGCATTGTGTAGCCTAAGTGAAAAATCCATTCTCTACTCAAGTCTTCACTGTCCTTAGTGACAGCCAAAATCTCATCACCACTTGAGTCTTCTGGTTTTTCTACATTTCCTGCATCTCCACTTTCTGTAGCCTTGTCCCTTTTCTTCTTTCTGCAGTCCCTTGCAAAATGTTCCTCTTTATCACAGTAATAACACTTCTTTCCTTTTCCTTTTTTCTTCTTTTCTTCACCTTCCTTGGTGTGCTTATCCTTCCCACTTCCCTTCTGCCACTTTCCTTTCTTTCCATTTTTCTTATGAGATTTTTTGTCATGTTTATTTTCACGATTGTTTTCTACAAACATCACTTCTGCCTCTTTCTTGAATGGATTAACTTCCACTATCTCTTCCATTAGTGAGTCTAATACCCTCTTGACAGTAAGGGATTCTCCACTAGCGTGCTTAATCACCTTCTTGATGCATTGAATTCAAAAGGTAGAGCCTTTAGAATCATTACAACTTGATGCTCTTCAGATATTTTTTCATCTGTAGCTTCTAAGTCTTGAACTAGCTTAAAGAAATAGTCTAAGTTGTCTTCTAAGGAGACAGAGGTATTCATCTTGTAGTTAGCAAGATTGTGGAGGAGTGTCATCTTGTTAGGAAGACACTTCTTTGCATAAAGCTCATCAAGTTTGATCCATAGCTTTTGTGCATTGTTAGAATTCTGCACTTTTCTTATCACTGTTGGTGATAAATGAAGCATTAACTTGCAATGTGCAAGTCTTTACATTTTAAATTTCTTTACTAGATTAGTCTCAAGATGGTACTGATCTTCAATAGCCCCATAGCAATCATAAGACTCAAGTAGAGCTTGCATCTGGAGTTTCCAGATAGTGAAGTCTTCTTTTCTAGTAAACACATCCATTTCTTTTCCTACCATTGTGACTGTAGATTAAAGAAATAATAGACCTTTACTTATAGAGAATTCTTGATGATTCTTTGATGCTTTGAGTGGCCAAGAAATTCCCCAGGAGGTTCCAATAAGCTCTGATACCACTTCTGTTGAGATATTACTGCTTTACTGCTGTCTTTATAAACAAAGATTAATCAAGATTGTTAACTTTTGCAGATGTTATGGAATGCAGAAAAAATAAAGAACACCAATCTTGTACTTGGTTCGACAGCTTCAATGTTATCTACATCCAAGGTTCCCACTGATGTGGTTTTTACTAGTATGAAAGGAAAAAAGATGAGAACTTGTACAAAGATGAGTGTTTCTGAAACACTTGCAAGAGTCTACAAACTCTCCTAGTACCCACAGGTAAGTACTCTGGCACTCTCTGGTAGTTTTCTCACTTGATATTTTCACTCACAGATGATTGAATACAGTGAAAAAAAATGAAAGTGTGTTAATACAGTGTCTGTCTTTCTTCTCTTTTATAGCTGATGAAGGGAGTGACTCTTGGCTGTG
>JAOSBN010000179.1:2762910-2774495 GCA_027563595.1 Erythroxylum suave | reverse complement strand
ATGTATTATAACCTTTTAGCATTCATTTGATTAAAGATGAAAGAGGTGCATTTGATGGATCATCTTCCTTCTTTCATTACTAAAACTGAAATTGAAATGTCATTTTAGGTTATTGGTCTTTTCATATCGTCATCTTAAAACAAATGAGAAGAGTCTCGTTTAATGGCTTCTTTATATTTTGATTAAAGAATGAAGTGATGCATTGAATGCCCTCCACTTCTTTCTTTTCATGCATAACCAAAATTGACAAGATGTAAGAGAGGGGTTCTTGCATTGTTTGAACTCTCTCTCCTTTCTTACACGTGTTAGTCAAAATTTGCATGAGAGGTTTCTCATCTTTGGCTTCTTTCTTCTAAGAAAAATCTCTTCCAAATATTTCCTCTCCTTTCCCACCAAAGGATCTTGTTAACCAAGCTGTCTAAGAAGAACAAGTGCTAGATTGGATTGGTTGAGGATACAACAATAAGGAGAGGATACATTGAAAAAAGAAAGGATTCAAAAGCAATGCTAAAGAAGGAGAGGATAGCGCAACGAGGAATTAAAGCTGTAGCAAAAGGAGTCGATAATATAATCTCTGTCTTTTTCTTATTATAATTGTTTTCAATATACTGTATCATGTATGACTTGGCATGTTGATTTGGTTATCTTGCTTCTGTTGTTTTTAGATTTCTAAAAAAGATTTGAAATCTACCATTTAACCAAATTTTGCATGTTTTATTTTCCAATCCAACATTTTGTGCTTGCATGTTCTTTGTAATATCGGGTATGTGCTCTATGGAAGTGGGATTTTACACCTAAACCCTACTTTGTGTTATAAATCCTTCAATTTTGTGATGGAAAAAGAGATATGAAAGAATAGGTGAGTTTTTACTGGGAGAAAAGAAGAGAGGTGTTTCAGCTAGCCTGAATGGCAAAGGAGCTTTGGGAGAGCTCCAAGAGGTAGGTAAGCTCTCCACCGTGAGAAAACCTATAGAGGGCTAGCTTCGTAATGCCAGTTTGGAGGTGATATCTATTAGGTTTCAATTATACATCACATTCATCATATATATCAAAACTACGTAGTAGAAAATAAAACAAAATGATAAAAATATAGAATCATACATGCGCCATTAGATGTAGTAAAAAAGTGAACTTAAGATATGCACCTTACTAACTCCTTCTTTTTTGTTGTCTTCACCTCTTTGAGTTATCGTAAACCCCAATGACCGAAGGACGACATCTCTAATGATATGCACATGAAGAGAAAAGCTTGAAATATCTTAAGAAGAATGGCTAGAACACACACAAAGTGCTAGCTTTGGTATATGTTCTTGAGAGAATAGTTTGGAGAATAAGTGTGTGTAAGATTAACTCTTCACATTTCTCACTAGTTATCTTACAATACTATACACAAAAATAAATGAGTTTAAGTGGCTATAAATATCGCTTAATGTGGCTTGAAACGTTTGCTGGAAATCTAGAATCTTTCTAAGCTGGCAGCCATGCAATACTTGCTTTCTTTCATTCCTTTGCAACATTTCTTACCATGAGCATAATGCGTTACAATCTGAAACATTCTCTCATATCTTGGGTCACTATCCAAATCCATTTTACTCACTCTTCAAATCTCCAATACATATGTCTCGTCAGGTTCTCGATTATGTTGGCCATTTGAATTAAAACTTAATTCCAGCAAGTCATGACCAGTAGCTAACAACACATCATAATCCCTAACTGACTGAAAAGTTAGTAGTTTGACTAAGAACCCTTCCATAGGCAATGTCCCCATGCAATTCATTCTTTCATCATCTATATCCCATTTGGTTCAGAGCATGGTTAAAGTATCAACTCCCACCAGACTGACTATGTCACATCTAGCCCAAATGATGTTCGTTCTTGTCCTCAAGGCTCATTACTCAATTAGATATGACAATGAATACTGTCTTCATGACATTTCCACTTTGGCCAAAGATTCCCAAGTAATGAACCCGAAAAGAGGCCGTGGGTATGATCTCCTTCTATCAGGACTAGTGAATTCTTCATTAGCTACTTAATTACCTTCAAATGTCTTAAGATGTATCTAATCCCCACCCTATAAGCAACTTCTGAGAGACAACGAGAAATAGAGTCAAATTACGGGATTAATATCCAAGATGTTCTTGAGAACCTCAAGTCTAAGGATATTTGCACCATTGTTATGGTGAGACTATCATTGACACCATAATAGAATATCTATATGATTTTCTCTTGGCAAGTCAACTAATGTACCTAATACTCTTAGTAAGCATTAACATGTTAAATTGAAACAACTCATGCTTATAGCTTATGAGATCCACTGCTTGATCCAATCAAGAAGTATAATGTTGGGCCCCGAATTTTTTTTATTTATTTAGTAAGCATGATTTGAATAAATTTTGTGCTCTTGCTAGTTAAGCCATTTTATTTGGAGTTTAATTATTATGCCAAAGCTAGAGTTAAATTAGTGTATGATTTAGGGTATAAGATTATGGCCTAAAGTAAGTAAACTTTGGATTAAATGAAAGAAGGGGGTAGAATTGGAAGATTTCTTAAGTCTAAAGATTATAAGGCTTATGTTGAGGGAAAAAAGAGATATTTGATGGTTGTTATAGTGTAGAATTATAGGAGGAAACTTGTTGGCTTGGTTAAGAAGAGAGAAGCATCGTAAGTGTGAGAAGAAAAGAAGAAGAGTAGAAAATCATGTTAGGGTTGTGGAGATCTTGAAGAGTTTGAAGAAATTGGAGCTTAAACAAGTACAAGCATTCTTCCTTTCTTGATTTGTTGGATTAACCATGTTTAATGATAGTTAGAAGTGAAAATGAAGTTGAATATGTGTGGGGAGTTGTTAATAAATGGTGTATGGAAATGCTTTATTCTTTTAGGGTTAATGATCAAAGATAGATTATGATGTATTTTTGCATGATTTTGAGTTAAAATGGAGTGGAGAATGAAGTGGATATGAAGTAGAAATGATGGTTGAGGTTTAGGATGTGTAGGTTGTAGATGTTGGAAGTAAAAATCTAGAAAAAAAATGAAGTTTTCTATGTATGTTTCTATCAAAGTTCGATGCGGCCAACTCCCCTTGGTTCGCCACGGCCAACTTGATGGATAAAGTTCGCCATGGCGAACTTTGACTTTTTGGGTGAAATTTTCCTTTCTAGAAAAGTTTGCCGCGGCGAACTATTTTTGGTTCGCCATCGCGAACTTTCTAGCACAGAATATGCTTTGGTATTTTTATCATAACTTTCGATTTTTGATTTGGATTAATCTAGAGGCATAGGGCTATAAGTTTTATCAAGAAGAAAAGATTAAATTAGGTCATTAAAGATGTAAAAGTTTGGAAGGAATTTAAGTATAGAATATTGTTTTAGTATGGGGACAGTCCCAACATTTTTGGAGTATAACTTTCGGATTACTGAACTAAATTGAATAATTTTGGTGTTGTTAGAAACTTGAGATAATGGGGGACATTCTTTTAGAAGAAAGTATTAGCATATTTCTTCTATTACCTAATCATAACAATCATGGAAAAGTAGACCCGAAAGTCTAGGTTTGAAAGGATTATAATTAAATTTTAGCTTCTTGATTTCTGAAGCCTTATGAATTTCCTTTGAATGTTGCTTGAATGATAACATGGTTTGTTATAGGAAACTAAGCAAGCCTGATCAAAGAGCAAAAGGAAAGACAACATTGAACTTGGATTGTCAAGAAAAATTAGGTGGGTAATCTGTTTATAGTTATTGTGTCATTGCGCAAATTCTTACCTATATATGTGTATGTACAACTTGCTTGATAGTGAATTATGTGATTATTAAAAATGCCTGTGATCTATGAATCTTGATCAAGTTATTCCATTGAAACATGTCATGGCATTTTGTTTGAATGAAAAGATAGACAAGCATCAAAGTATGGATATATGATCAAATGAATATGTGCTTCTGTTTAGGCAAGAGTGGAACCATTGTGTTTGTCACATGCATGTTGATAAGAGCCTTCTCCCAGCTACCCATTTGTGGCATATGAGCTCTGAAAAAGGACTCATTCTGTTCATGATGTAAACTTCAGTTTCTCTATTATGATTCCATAGAACCCTCGAGCCTTTTGTTTGTGGATTGCATCTTTGAATTGCCAAGTATGATGCATTTGAATGTTATGTGTTTTGCATTAACCTACTTAATTGAGTTCTTGAACTATATTAGGTAATGATCAAATTGCTAGAATAGATTGAGAATACTTGAATTGCTTAGTACATATACATATATATGATTGAATTTGTGCTAGTTACTGATGGCTATAAATATAGTAGCCAATGAGCCGTGTAGCTCAACCCATTATCTTCCCTCCTCAGGTGTGGAACAAGACGATAGTTGATCCTTCCAAGGCATAGAAAACTCCAAGATGGTTAGAGTCTTTGTGCTAAGTTAGCGACTATTTTAGATAGCTTTACAAGCATATCAATATTGAGCATCACTTTGTATTTTAAGATTTGATATGTATGATGTTTTGTAAGTAAAGTTTGTTAGAACTTTTTGGATTAGTAATGAAATGAAGAATTGAAGTTTCTTGTGCATGATTAAGTTTAGCTTGTGATTAAGTTTGGATGGTCAGATTTGAATGTATGTGTTTGTTTTGAATGTTTGAACATTGGAGTTTGGATTTTGAATTCTAAGGGTTTCACCGCGACAAAGCTAGATGTTTGCCTCAGCTAATCTTTCCGAAGGCAACTTTGCCGCAATGAAGAATGACTCCTACCGCGGCGAACTTTTCCCGAAGGGTCCATGGAGATAACTCCGTGGGTTTGCCATGGCGAACCTGTATTTCTCCACAACGAAGTCTCCTTTGCTGCCACGCTAAGATTTGCTATGATTAAAATACTCTACACCTTTCTTTCACACCACCCTCATGCGACGGTCCCGAATGGTCACCATGGGTTTTGTCATAAGACTGGGCCAAATACCTTTTGGTATCCAAATTGATAGTTGGGCTCTGAAAACGGGGTCTACCATCTTGTGGCATTAGAGCTTAGGATTTTCCTAGGCATAGAATGCATCGTAGGATGAATTGTTATGCTGTGTAATTATTTGTTGCATTGTGAATTGCATTAAGTGACACGTATATCATGCATATATGTAGGAAATAAGACTAAAATGAATTGTAAGCTAATCTATAGTGCTTATATTTGAAGGAGTGAGATGCCATCTCGTAAAAGGACACAAGAAGTTCTGCAAAGATCCGTTGCACTTGACTCTCCACTAAGAAAGGAGAGTATCGATGAGTCTGTAGCCCCAAGAAATGCTAAGGCTTTGGTAGGGCATGGTAATGAGCCCTCTCAGTCCCCAACCCAGGAGTCGCCTGTTCTACAGGAGCAAGTGCCTCCATTAGATCCGAGGATGTTTCAAGCCTTCACTTAGGCATTTTTCTAGGCTATAGGTTAGATGCGACAGCCTTCTGCTCCAGCCCTAGTGAAGAAAGGGAAATAGTTTGATAAGTTGAGGAAGTATGGAGAGTGTTACAGATTGACTGGAGCTTGTTTCAAATTTGGAGAGAAAGGGCACATGGCTAGAGAGTGTCCTTAGTATGCAAGACAGGAGAGAATTCAGATGCAAGATTCCAAGAGATTTGAAATTGTGGGGCACAAGACTGCAACAGAAGTGGGCAATTCTGATGTAACTAAGAGGGTGAACCCTAAAGGAAGACCAAAAGGGCAAGCACACGCTAGGGCGTTTGTAATGACATGGGAGGATGTAGAGACAGCTCTGAAATTTGTAGTTGGTATGATTCAATTATTTGAGGATGATATTGTTGTTTTGATTGATTCGGGTTCTACCCATTCATTTATGTCATCAAGTAAAACTGTGTGTGGTAGAAATCTGAGCCTATTAGATACTCCTCTAATGGTGAGTACTCCAATCAGCCAGTATATTGTGATTAGCCAAGTTTATAAGGACTATGAGATAAGTATTGGGGGAGAACGAATAGTGGTGCATCTAATGCCTTTGAAAATGGGAGGACTAGATGTAATTTTGGGTATGGACACTTTAGAGAGGTATGATGCTAATTTGGATTGGAAACGGAAGACAGTAGAGTTTGGGTTGGACAACGGTAGAAAGGTGGTATTTTTAGGAGACAGAAAAGCAAGCCCACCTAAAGTTGTTTGGGCACTAATAGTAAAGAAAATGATGAGGAAAGGGTGTGAAGCATTTTTGGCCTATGTGGTAGTCATGAAGGCAGATGGAGGGAAGTTAGAGAACATACCTATGATTGTGGAATTCCCAGATATCTTTCTTGAGGAATTACTAGGACTACCACCATCTAGGGAAATTGATATTCCTATTGAGCTTCTTCCGCGCACAACGCCAATATCGATTCCACCTTATAGGATGGCTCCGACGGAATTGAAGGAGCTTAAGGAGCAATTGGAAGAGTTATTGGAGAAGGGTTACATTAGGCCGAGCTCTTCGCCTTGGGGAGCTCCGGTCCTTTTTTTGAAGAAGAAAATGGATCGTTGAGGATGTGTGTAGATTATAGGAAGCTTAATCATGTCAGAATAGATATCTACTTCTATGCATAAATGACTTGTTTGATTAATTACAAGGGGCAAAAGTCTTTTCCAAGGTAGACTTAAGATCAGGTTATCACCAGTTGAGGATAAAGGAGACTGATGTGTCAAAGACTACTTCAGAACATGGTATGGGCATTTTGAAATTTTAGTTATGCCCTTCAGATTGACGAATGCCCCTGCAGCCTCTATAGACTTAATGAATAGAGTCTTTAAGCCATTCTTGGACAAATTTATCATTATCTTTATTGATGATATATTGGATTATTCCAAGAGTGATAAGGAGCATGAAGAGCATTTGAGGATTGCCTTGGAGACATTACGGAAAAATGAGTTGTATGCCAAATTTGACAAATGTGATTTTTGGCTAAGGGAGGTAGCATTCCTTGGATATGTGATTTCAGAGCACGGAATACACGTGGAACCAAGAAAAATATGTCGTGGTTAAATGAGAAGCAGCTAAGAATGTAGCAGAAGTGAGGAGTTTCTTATGTTTAGCTAGGTATTACAGGAGGTTTGTGGAGGGCTTTTCCATAACAGCAGCCCCACTCACCAAATTGACAAGGAAGAATCAGAAGTTTGTAAGGACAGAGGAGTGTCAAAGTAGTTTTGAGGAATTGAAGAGCAGACTCACAACAACACCGATTTTGACTTTGCCTTTAGGAAATGATGGGTATATAGTGTATAGTGATGCCTCATGGAAGGGATTGGGTTGTGTATTGATGCAAAAAGATAAGGTGATTACCTATGCTTCTAGGCAATTAAAGCCCTATGAGATGAATTATCCTACGCATGACTTGGAGTTAGCTGCCATAATTTTTGCGTTGAAAATATGGACACATTATTTGTATGGAGTCACTACCAAGGTATTTATAGACCAAAAAAGTCTCAAGTATTTGATGAGCTAGAAAGAGTTGAATCTGAGATAGAGAAGAGGGTTGGAACTACTGAAAGATTACGAGTTGATGATAGACTACCACCTAGGAAAAACTAATGTAGTAGCGGATGCACTAAGTAGAAAATTGACTATGGCATATGTGGAGACAGTATATGTTCCTTTTTTGAAGGAATTAGCCAAACTTCAGGTGATATTGAGGCAAGCTGAATTTGGTTGTATATTGGCTAATTTTAGGGTAAGGCTAGTGTTAAATGAGAAGATTAAGGAATTGCAAGCATAGGATGGGTACTTGAGCAAGCTCATAAAAGAGATTAAAAATGATAAACCTTCAGAAATAGAGATAAGAGAAGATGGATTAATGGTGGTAGGTAACCGATTATGTATTCTAGATATGCAAAAGCTGAAAGATGAAATTCTTGATGAGGTGCACAATGCTCCCTATGTAATGCACCTAGGGAGTACAAGAACGTATAGAGATTTAAAAGAGAATTTTTGGTGGAAAGGAATGAAAAAGGATGTTGCAAAGTATACTAAAAGATGCTTAGTGTGTCAGTAAGTCAAGGCTGAGCACCAGGCACCTTCAAGTAATCTTAAGCCTTTGTCTATTGTAGAATGGAAGTGGGAGAAGATTACGATGGATTTCATGATGGGGTTGCCCAGAACCAACAGGAAACATGATGCAATATAGGTGATAGTGGATAGGCTAACTAAATCAGCACATTTCTTGCCAATTAAGCAGACAGATTCCTTGAATGCTACATGGGATTCCAAGCTCTACACTTTTAGATAGAGATCCCAGGTTCACCTCCAGATTTTGGGAAAGCATATAGGAGGCTTTGGGAACTAAGTTGCACTTTAGTACAGCTTTCCATCCATAGTGTATCACCCCCTTACTACAGTGTACACACCGGGACACCCGGAGATCATTCCGGTACATATCCTATGATAAGGGTGAGCTACGATCGATGACTACATTAACTTCACATGGCATCATACCATTTTTCATTATAAAGCATCATATGGAAATCACAATATTTTAAAACCCAACATTTTCCTTATTTCATTTCGCAAAATTGAAAGTCTACATTGTATCTTCCAACAATTTCCATACGTACGTCATCAAAACATAATACAATAATACTAGATGAATGAAGAAAATATACAAATCTATCTAATCCGTCCCAAAAGTCCCAGCGACCAACCTTTGAGCCATGGCTCCTTTTGCCAAAACACAATCTACATGGCTGGTAGAACCTTTCAGTAGCTAATGTTGTCTCTCGGTCCTAAAAAGACAACGTTGGAATTTTAGTGAGTTTTACAAACTCAATAAGGTAACCATCATCAATGGTTTACTCGATTCATACAACACATCATTTCACATAACATATAATCACATAGTTGCATATTTGATCACATTTCACATTTCCACTTAAGCATAGGCAAATTATGCATTTCAATCAATCAAACATACATAACCAAATGCATATGAAATGATCATGGGACCCTTTTCCAATTGTCACATCGTTTTGACCGAGTGCCTGAACTGTCCCGTATCTATTTTAGATATCGGGCTCATTAATAGTTGTCCCTTATCCGATGAGGATATAGGGCTCATTACACGTTGAGTCTGAGGCTCTGAAACACTTGTGAGCTAGAGGCTCATTTCCACTCATTAAGCTTTAAGCTCTTATCGTTGACTACTCTAGTCACAACTTCCATTATCTGATTATGCATTCATGCTTGAAATGCATGTAACCCAATCAACCACATTATTCAACACATAGGTCGTCACATTCACATACAAGTAGCACTTCAATATCTGAATCCCCATTCATTTTCATCAGACCTTTTGTCTGGAATCCACAATCAAATGCAATCATTATCATTCACAGTATAAATTAAGCAAACAGTAATTGAGAGAAACCGTCTAGGTTACTCACTACTTACGCCCAAAGCTAATGCATGGAAGTGCCAGCAACGTCTGGAACATGACATTCCAACTGTTCCTCTATAACAAAATAACACACACATATATCATAATCTACACAATTATGCTTGTTCATTAATGCACATATATGGAATGAATTATGTATAATCCATGTTCATGACAATCCCCGAGTATCCTTCCATCAAACTTATCACAAAAACAATCAAATATCAAAACTCCCTTAACTAGCATTGTTTGTATGGTTTATACCTTAACAAACCATTTGAATCCAATTTCATAACCTAATTAGCCATTTCTATTTTTCTCCAAACTTTAACTTTCGAGTCTACTATTCACGTTAAATCAAAGAGTGCAATTCATATAAATTGGTCCTATAAGCAGAAGGCAGACAAAGCAGAAGCAGACGAATATTCAAAACATAGACAATGGCTAAAGGCAGACGGAATGAAACACAGACGATATGCCAAAAGACAAACGAAGTGTCTAAAGGCAGAAGGAATGAAACACAGAAGTTAAGTCAAAAGACAGACGAAGTGTGTAAAGGCAGACAAAATGAAACACAAACGATATGCCAAAAGACAGACGAAGTGTCTAAAGGCAGACGGAATGAAACACACACGATAGGCCAAAAGACAGATGAAGTGTCTAAAGGCAGACGGAATGAAACACAAACGATATGCCAATCAAGAGTCGAAGTGTTTAAAGGCAGATGGAATGAAACACAGACAATAGCCCAAAAGGAGGACAAAATGAAACATAGACAATATGCCAAAAGACAGCCAAAGTGTCTAAAGGCAGAAGGAATGAAATACAGACGATACGCCAAAAAATAGACGAAGTTTCTAAATGCAGACAGAATGAAACATAGACGATAGCAAAAGATAGACAGAAGCAAAAGACAGACAATAGGTGGTCAACACAGAAAAAATGGAAGTCAACCACAGACGATAAAACATAGACGATATGTGGTTAACACAGACGAAAGGGAGGTCAACCACAGACGATACAACATAGACAATATGTGGTCAACACAGATGAAAGGGAAGGTCAACTACAAACTATAAAACATAGACGATATGTGGTCAACACAGACGAAAGGGAAGTCAACCATAGAAAATAAAACATAGACGATATATGGTCAACACATACGAAAGGGAGGTTCAACCACAGACGATAAAACATAGACGATATATGGTCAACACAGATGAAAGGGAAGGTAAACCACAGACGATAAAACATAGACTATATGTGGTCAACTCAGACAAAGGAAGGTCAACCACAGACGATAAAATATAGACTATATGTGCTCAACTCAGACAAAGGATGGTCAACCACAGACGATAAAACACAGACCATGTGGAACACAGACAATAGGTCTTTACAAACAAAACATCTATGTTCCTAAACATATCTAGGTCTTCATCAACTCTCATATAAACACCTATGCATTCATGCATGCTTAGTGAAGAACCAGAGCATACCACCTTTCCATGTCTAACTCCCCACACTAATGCTATACATCATTTTATTGCTTTTTCAACTCTAAGAATCGTTTCCACAATACCTAATCACTAATAATCTATCAAAACCCAAATAACACCATATCCCCAAATTTTCATCCTCTTATCACAGTGTTCAAGAATATAATTATATGAAAATGCCATGTTCATGCAGATGATAGTAACTCATCAAATTTATTCCATAAATCTCTAATTTTAAAGAATTTATTCAGTACTTACTCCTTGAAGACTCCAAAGGTTTCAACTATATTCAAGCCCTAACTCAACACAAAACTTACGTACTTCTCTGTGAACACAATCAACTTCTGGTTTTTCTTAAGGCAGAAGAAACACTTTAGGAGTAAAGAAATGGTAAGGGATATGAAGAATCAAAGTTAACTCTCAAAAGGAGTTTGATGGAAAACTCTGTGTATGGGAAGAAATTTAAAGACAATGATAACAAGGAAAGAACTTAGGAAAAGTACCAACTCCTTTTTAACTCTCGAATTGCTCAACCTTACTTCTGACACATAATAAAAGCAACTCTACTCTTGTCATTTTCCTAAGGTCTAAGTTTTGACTTAGTTTCTTTTGAACTAATTCCCTCTAACTCTCATTTTTACAATCCAACTATCTCCAAATCTTCATTTGATTTCTTCTCTTCTTTTTCCTATTTTCCATAAT
>JAOSBN010000179.1:2726367-2739962 GCA_027563595.1 Erythroxylum suave | reverse complement strand
TGACTTTGAACTTGAGGCCTCCTAATCTGAATCCGTTAAAAATGAGTGGGTATAGAACAAGTTTGTTCAAGTTAGGCAAGTCAAGCTTCAAGGTTTATCGCAAATGATGCATGATGGAAGGTGTAGAGCTTTTATCATTTAGTTGCTGTTTTGGTTTGCTCAGAAATTAGCTTTCAGGACTGTCTTGCTCTCCAGTTTCAGCCTGATTTGCTGATCTTCTAGCGAGTGTTACTTATTGTAATAAAATATAAATAAGATAAATCTTTAAAATTGTATAATTTCTTCATCAACGATCAATGCCCATTTCTTTTATAGTTTCTTGTTTGTCATGTTCGTATTTGGTTTGATGATATTAACAAGATCGTGGAAGGATTGAATGATAGTAAGTAAGTTCGCCAATGATGGAGGGTTATCAGGTTAGCAGACAATAATGTCCAAGTTTGATGAGTTGGATCAAATTTAGTTGACCAAGTTGGAAGTGAACAATTCGAGCTATAATTGAATTTTAGGTGAGAATTGACCTACTTTATTATCATTCTTAATTTTTATATTAAATAAAAGGATTAAAAGTTTATAATTTTAAAAAATATTAATTGGTTGTTTATTTTTTTATTATTCTCTTCCAAATTATTAAAGTAATATTTTTTGAATTAGTCATCTATTTTAGATTGTTGATTTATTAAATAATTTGTAAATTATTGTAATAATTCAAGAATTTATTCAATATACATTAAGAATGAGAATAAATTAATTTGAATTTAAAAGTTATTAAATCCAATTCTAAACTTAAACTCAAGTTTAATTGAGTTTGAATGCCTAAATTTAATATTTGATATGTTATTTTCGGTTTTTTCAAACTAATTTATCATGATTGATAGAAAAACATTATAATAAAAATCTAGTTGATATACAAAATCTAGAGAGGTTCAAAAATATACATATTTTATATATCTTTAATCGAAAAAAATATTAATTCTGAAAGATCACTTAAAGAAAAAGAAAACATATATAGTAGACAAATAATATATATATATATATAATCATCACTAATACATACTTAAAAAACAAAAAAAATATAACTACAATAATTAAATTATATACCGAAAAATAAATATTTTTTTAGTCTAATAATAAAATAATTAATGTATTCGAAACTATATTAACTGAAATGGCTAAATCACATAAATGACTCAAAGGTTTTGTGAAACTTTCGTTTTTGGGTAAGCTAAATACCACTATAATTATGTAAATCTTTAATTTAATAAAAAAGTGTAAATAAGGTTATTCAAAAAATTACCCATATCATTTAATAAAAATTCGAGTGTTGACTATTCACTTATTCAAAACAATATATAATTTTGCATTTAAAAAATGCATTTTCATATATGATTCGTTATTTTTTATTTTTCAAATCCTCAAAAACTTAAATCATAATACAATACTAAATATTAATAAAAATTTTCTTTGAATTAAGTTGGGGCAACATAAGACTTTGTGTACTTCAACTGGACCGATTCGAACATCTAAGTCCTATATACAAAATCATTTTCCTTTGTCATCTTTCATCTTACTTAAATCAATAGCAATCCAACAGATCATAGATTCATAGGTGGAACTTGGGAGTCATCAGTTGGATATTCAAAGATGCTATACATCCTAGTCTAACTAACCCAAGTTTTTAATGGCTTTCTCAAACCAACATCACCCTCACACACTACCCTCTTGCATCTGGGCAAAGGTAGGTCTCCCACTTTGAATAAGAGTACCAAATCCCAGTTTAGCAGTAAACTAGAAACCCCATTAAAGAGTTTACTACATGACATAGTCAAGTGTTTTTGAAATGAGGGGCCCATTTTGTCCCAAAAGTCACTCCTTCAACTTGGTTTGGTTTATCGGGCACTTTCTGTTTTTCTCGACTCCTAATAGTCTATAGGGTTCAGGGAATTCAGTTAAACCCACTTCTCTAACCAAAAAGACACTGGTGAGGTTGGTAGGGTTAGGGTCTTGTGGATTTCACGTTATCTAGATGACAAGTTCCAAAAACCCCATTAACGGGATTAGTTCACCTACTTAAGACATGACACCCTCCACTTAGCATTAGGATCTTGTAATGCTTCGGACAGTGACCTATCCAAATTATTATTACCACAATTATCTTGTCATTATTATTCAATCACTATTTATAGAAAAACCCTTTGATGAAAATTTATAAAAAATCATATTAGTCTAGTTTTATGTTAAGAATCATTTTAGTATCATTCTTCTAGTTAGGGAATAAAAGAATTTCTGAATAGTCAATAATATAAAAACCCCTAATACAACTATAAATAGACTACTAATGTGTCACTACAATTTGAACACAACCCTACTTGGATAACTTAAAATTTAATCATAACTCTACTCGGATAACTTTCTAATTAAATATAATAACCAACTTGAATTAATCATTTAACGTTCTACTAATATATATTTAAAATATTCAATAAAATAAATATATTTTATAATAATAAAATCTATAATCTCTACCTTTTGAGTACTTAATATATAAACTATCCACTATATTTAATAATTTATAAATTACCTATTACAAAAAGAATTATTTGATTTAATAACGATTCAGAATTAAATAAGGACTTCGATTCAACTGATATTATATATTTTAATATATTTTTACTCCCGACTAATCATCCTTATTTAAGGTTTTAAATGAATAATAATCACCTTACAAGGTTTGGATTTATACTTCTGAGGGGGTGGGTGAGTTGGTAGAGTGGGAAGACATGAGATCAAAAAGTCACGTGTTCGAATTTTTCTATCTACACTCTCTTGATCAAATATGTTGTCAGGACTTACCTAGTACGGAATATCCGATTAGCCTGATTTGCAGGTTATTGCGTAATTCAAAATTTTACCTAATACACATATAAAAGATAACGACTGTGAATTCTTCCATTTAAAAAAAATAATTCGTGAATTGGATGGTCCTTACCAGAAGCTTGTTCCACCAATTGAAATAAATCAAATAAATATTGCACGAGTTGAGTCGTGAGTAGATGTGTAATGCCTAATCTCCATCGTGAAGTTACATAACATTACCATTATTTGAAAAACTTTGTCACGAAGGACTCAAATATAATATACAAAATTGGGCTAAGGTTAGTAAGTGGTGTGTGTGAGATGGACAAAACCCTAGTTTTGGTTTGTGCTCAAAGTACAAAAACTCATCGCTGTTTTAACAAGTCATCTGAAAGCAAACTGTTTCTCTCTCGTCACCGACACTTTCATGTGTGGCTACTTGCCTCACTTCAAGGATAGTGTACTTGCTTGGGGCGTTCATGTCTGGTCAGACAGACAACACTCTTTTAACGAGTCATCAAAGCTAAGGCTCCACCTTGGAAGCCAATGATAACTCGAAACTCCATTATTCATGCTTGCAATGTTACCAAGAAATCATTTTAGGGTTCCTTTACTTGAACCGAACTATTTCCCTACTCGGCATTACATATGCAAAAATGGATGAAATTGGTATTTAGAAAGAGGGTTAAATATATTGGAATTCTCAATAATTTGATTTTTTTAATTCATTCAAATTCTATCTATTGCAAAATTGTTGTGGATAAATAATATGTAAATAATAAATTCTAGGACATAAATATTAAAATGTAAAATTTTGAATTTAATTTTTCTTTTTAAAGATCTTGCTTCCATAGTTATACAAAGTTAAATTGAATATAATATTAAATTAGATTTTACACTGTTACTATAATATTACCACATGATTTATAATTGCGATTTATAATTATGTTTTTATTATTTACTGTTAATCAAGGTTTAATTATTATAATTGCTCATAAATTAAACTGGTCTAATAATAATTTCAATTCAATATAAAATTCACATATTAATAAGAATTTAATTAAAAATATTTTTTATACAAGATTATAATATTCAATATCTCTCCAAGTCTAAGTGGATATATTTAATCGTAGTTGTCATATTTAACTTTAAGGCCCGGCCAACTGCGTACGTTCATTCCAATCCGCTAAATATGAAAACAAAAGAATTAAGAATTTATTACAAAACAAATTGACTAAAATACCCTCAAAACTTGAGACAATTACAGCCGTTAGAGGGTTCGTTAACCCCCGCTCTCCGACCTTTCACTTTTCAACCGTCCGTTACGGCAACAATAACGAGGCAAGTACTTAAAAACGACACCCAAACTCTTGGATCCGGTGGTGTTACCGTCGTACTCGATTAAATTTTATCTCTACATTTATATAGATTTTATATAAATTTATAAATAAGGCTTAATAGAATAAATTTGAAAAAGGGTAATTGAATCAGATGATTTAATATGTAAATACTTACATTTTTCTAAATTTTTCCAATTTTTTATATTTTGTTTTTGGCAAAAATTCTCAAGGAAGAATTTTTATTATAACGGTGGATAAGTTTCTAATATTTTATTTTACTAAATTAATCTCAATTTTTGAAAATTTTCTTAACAACTTTTTATTTTATCAATATAATAATTTGTAGAGCAACGGGTAAAATTAATTTTTTGTGATTAAAATGTTATTAGTTCAACTCACAGAAATAGTTTCGACTAATTTGTGTCAAAAATAAAAATTTTAAATTTTTGATAAATTATATTAAATAAATAAAAATTTTAAAAATTTGAAGTTAACTTAACAAAAATTAAAATAAATAACATATATATGCTTGAAATAAATTATAGATTAATTCAGGCTTTTCGTTCCCCTTTTTTCAAATTCTGGTCTTTTACTTTGCTCTGTTCAGTGCTGTTATGAATTGGGATTATTGCATGCATCGTCGAGAGTGTGTCAATGGTTTATATATAGGGTATGTTCCAATTATCCTTAAAGCTGGTTTTAGTTGATCAGAGCTTTCTCTCTGTTCCTCCATGAATGTAGCTTGCCTTTTGCCAAGAATAACCAACCTCCTAAACATACACCATTCTTTTCCAAGCATTAATTATCGATCAGGCTCCCTTGTTATTCTCTCACTCATCCTCATTTTTTGTTACAAGAACCAGAACATGTAGACAATTTAATCGCTGATTTGATTCCCACGTTTCTGTTTTCTGAGTGCGTCGGAGAATTGGGTCTGAGGTTTTTTTCTCTCTTCAGGAGAAAGAAACCCAGATATATAGTTTTTTCTATGGCTGTCCATGGTAAGCAAGCTTCTTCTTTTTGCTTGTTCTGAGTTGAAAGTTTCGATTTTTATTAGATTTTGGCACGTGGGTTTGTTCCTGGGCTCTGTTTCAGATGGAAGAGATATGAACATCTGAAATCTTTTTTCATTGTGAAGTTGTGTGTTTTTACAGCTATTTTGCCTTTATGTGGATTGACTCTTTGTTTCTCTGCATCTTCCTGTCTCACTCTCCTCTATTTTCTCAGAATTTAATAGAAGTTATCAGTTCCATATGTTTCTTGGTTTGGATTTTATTTCATCTCTGGAAGTCTTCGTTTCTCTGCCTTTTCCTGCCTCACTCTCCTCTGTTTCTCTGAATTTAGTAAAAGTTATCAGTTCCATATATGTTTTTTGGTTTGGATTTTGTTTTTTCTGAAATGTTCTTTTCCTTTTGTGAAACGAACGATGAAGCAGCAGAAACTAATTGCCAAAAGAATCCAGAAATGGCAACGCAGTGTGATCCATCACCAAGATGTGTATTGGAGATTCCTGTTTCAGGGACAGACTCTGATCACAGCAGCAGTAGCAGTACTTGCAGCTCAGGCTCCAGTGAAAAAATAGTCCACGATAATGATCATAATAATCATAATAACAACCATAAAGCATTAATTTCCATAGATAACAAAGAATGGAAACACGTGCTAAAGAAGTCAGTGAGGAGGTTTTCTGTGATTCCTCTGCTCACAACCTATGAGCTTAAAGCCGGCAAGAACTCGAAGAAGAAGTCGAGAGTCCAAACCTCCTCCGACTTGTTCGTAGACATGAATGGAATGTTGATGTCTAAACCTTCGTGGAGGAACTTCGATCCTACGGAGCTTGCAGCTGCTACTGATAATTATGATCCTGGTGAGTAATGGAACTCTTCTCAATTTCCTGTCAGCTGTCTTAAGGGTAAAGCTCGTTTTAGGTCAGTGGATTAAGAAAAGTTTGCAGTTCTTATCAGGAAGATGTTAATATAAAGATGAACATCAGATTCCATTGATTGCTTTGTCAGATACTGGTTTGTGCTTGGCAGATGTCCTCAATCTATGGTTTTTGATAAAGATAGGTCTTTCACTCTACTATATTACAGAAGGCATGACCAGGATTGAAATTGCTTTCTACAGCATATGCTTTTACTCTGGTTGTTTTTATTATTCAGATAACCTGCTTGGAGTAGGAGGCCATGCACAAGTGTACAAAGGTCGTTTGGCAGATGGTCGAGTTGTGGCTGTGAAGAAGCTAGCGAAGATCGACAAGGAACAAGAAAACCAAGTATCTGATTTCTTATCCGAACTTGGGATTATTGCTCATGTCAACCACCCAAATGCAGCTAAACTTCTTGGCTTCAGTATCGAAGGTGGTCTGCATCTTGTGCTCGAATACCTACCCCAAGGAAGCCTTGCTTCTGTACTCTATGGTAGCCGTTTTTCTAAAACCTCTAATAACTGAGCCCAAGCTCCTGAACCAGTAATAGAGAATTTTCATTGATCAGGGGACCTTAAAATGTTTCAGGTGAAGAGGAATGTCTAGATTGGAAGAAGAGGTTTAAGGTGGCCATTGGAATCGCAGAAGGATTGAAGTATCTCCACCATGATTGTCCTAGGAGAATTATCCATAGAGATATAAAAGCTTCAAATATATTACTCACTGAAGAATTCGAGGCACAGGTGATCTGCAGATCAAATCTTGAGGCGTTTGTTTTACATTTCTGAAATACTTTTTTCTTTTCCAAGACTTTTGATTTGAGTTCTTCACGTATAGATTTCTGATTTTGGATTGGCTAAGTGGCTTCCAGATAACTGGATCCACCACACCGTCTACCCCATTGAAGGCACCTTCGGGTTAGGCAATTCAGCCGTCGCTATTTGCTTTATCAGTTTGCAAAATGGTTAGACCTGACCTACCTTGACCTGACCTGACATGTACATTGATTTCAGATACTTGGCTCCAGAGTACTTTATGAACGGAATTGTCGATGAGAAGACCGACGTGTTTGCTTTCGGAGTTCTATTACTAGAGATCATCACCGGTCGTCGAGCTGTTGACTCCAGCAAACAAAGCCTTGCAATCTGGGTATGTTTTGATCCGATCCTGCATATTCAAAACTAACAACTGATATAAGAAAACTTCCAGTACAATTTGCTTTTAACAGATCAACAACTTTGATGGATGATTGTTCTGCACAGGCAAAGCCATTGTTGGAAGCAAACAATGTTAAAGAAGTAGTTGATCCTCGGTTAGGAGACAAGTACGATCCCAGTGAAATGAAGCGTGCCATTTTAACAGCTTCAATGTGCATTCACTCCATACCTAGTATTCGTCCCCACATGAATAGGGTACGTACGAGGTTCTTGTTCTTAAAGCTTATCAACTTCTATACACTTGCAAGTAATATCAAAAACCCTTCGCAGGTTGTACAGATACTAAACGGTGATGAAGCTCCAACAATGGAGTTCACACAGAAAACCAACTCAGGGAGGGCTGTCCTTTTAGATGGTTGTGACTTGCCGGATTACACCGACTCCAACTACCTTAACGACCTGAATCGCCATAGGCAACTATTGATGGAGTAGACCGATCAATGATTGGTGCTTTGTGTGTATAATAAAACCAAATCCATCACCTAGCCACTGCTTGCTGCTTTTTTTGTTTGTTTTTTGTTTTTCACTTGCCTGCTACCTGGTGAGTTTCAGTCATTAACGAGTTTTCAGACACACCGCCTAGACCTAGTGACTGAGTGTCCTTCCTTCTTCTACGAGGTGTGTGTACCTATAATACTATATAGTTAGAGGCCTGTAATGAATTGGCAAAATGCACATATTCTATGTGAATATACAGAGTATATATGATTATGAATACCCTTTTGACAAGTCTGCAATTTCCTTTTTTTTCAACTTCATCTTCTCAAGTTACTATGGCTATTCGCCCATTTTAGTCTGTTCTTTGCAAGAGATGGCAACGGGGCCGAAAATGACCCGACCCGGCCTGACGTTTCCCGGAGCTATATAACATATAGTAACTGATCACATCAACAATTTTACAAAAAACACAAACCAAATGGCGATAGAATTGGCTATTCTGTTATTCACAATCGCCGTCTTCGCACTCCAGTACTACTATCCCAAGCGCTCCTCTGCTGCCAGGCTCCGATCAAAGAACCGAACTTCAGTCGAGTCCCAGCGCCACCTCCGGAAGGCATCGCAGTTCCTCTCACGCGCCACTTCCACCTCCTCCAAATCCCAATCTCTAACCCTAGCCAGAAGCGCTCTGCTGGAGGCCGAAACAGCCGTCGCTCTCTCTCCCAACGACCCGGGTCCTCTGGTTCTCAAGGCTTTCGCTCTCGATCTACTTGGACGGAAAACGTCGGCCCTGAGATCGTTGGATTCGGCGTTGGCGAACCGGCGAGGGAGGTCGCTCGAGGGGAGAGAGCGCGGGGATGTTCTTGTTAAGAGAGCGGAGTTGAAGATTGAGGTGAATAAGAAGCGGCGAGTTGACTCGGCGATTGAGGATTTGAAGGAGGCTGTGGAGGAGTTGAGTGGTCATGGAAACGACAGCGCGTTTTGTTTGTTGGGTGAGTGTTATGAGTGGAAAGGCATGAGTGGAGAGGCCAAATGGGCGTTTGAAGAGGCACTTAGGGTTAACCCTGAGTCTGTAAAGGCTCGTCAAAGATTGGACACTTTACACAAGCAAGACTAAATCTATGAAGAATTGTTGTGATAAACTGAAGCTTGATTCGATGATTCTTTCAAAGGTAAGTTAAGTGTTTTTTTCTAAAAAAAAATATACTTTGATATAAGCTGCTAATTACAATCATGCATGATGGAATTGGAGAAAATTGAATATCTTTTCATAACTTGATTCGTCCTATAATTCTTTATCAGTAAATATTCTTACAAGTTCGATCCATTTTGAATCTTCCCGGAGGAAAGAAAGATTAGAACTTTCTAGCCATTCAACAAAAAACATCATTCCTGCCAAACAGGTTATGTAATAAAGACATGAGAGTTTAGTACTAACGCTTTGTTTGTTGGGATCCGTTGGCTGAATATCTATGTCAATAACTCATTAGGGTTGGTGAGACCATATGTAGAACCCTGCAGTTTGAGGCAAGATGTTCATGGAAGAGGTGGAGCCAGAGGAGTCGGCACAAGCAAACTTGTTGGAGGTTTGAAGACTATGTTGATAAAGAGCTGATGCTGCCTCCAAAGGAATACAGCAAGGAATGGGAGGAACAGGTTGAATTGTTGCAAAAGTTATACCATTGTTGCCATTGCCGCCATACCGGGGTTCCTGCTCCTGGTTCACCGTTGGTTTCTGCTCCCATTGAAGTGGGAGTTTCAAACGTTTTGCCGTGCTGCCACTGCTGCCAGTGGTGCCAGTAGGAAGAGCATTCCTCATGATTGCTTCAACATCGTATTGGTTCATCTCGAAATTGGTCACTGCTTTTATTCCCCTGAACTTTATTGCAGCCACATCGTATGCTTCTGCTGCTTCTTCCTGCGTAGCTGTCACCACCATTTGCAGCAGACGTCAAAATAACAATGAAGTCCAAGGTGCAGTGAAGATGCACTCGTGAATACTCATAATTTGCTGTTGTACATGGAACAAAAATGTAAAACAAGCGTTACCAAAGGTGCCAAGGTACAGATCCTTGTTTCCAGCAACACGACCTATTCTTGCTTGCCAACGGCCCTGTTGATGATGCCTGCAGAAGCATGTCAAGCATCACTAGCATGAACTTAGAGTAACTAGCAAGTCAAAAACGGATGAATTGCCAAAGATGAACCTCGTGACACCTCTGTACGTGGAAGCTCCCCGCGAAAATCCTGTACTCTTCCTATCAATCAATTTTTACAGAGATTATTATGCAATGTAACTGAAGAAGAAATTTTGAACAGATGTTGTTCTCATGTAATTTTATACCTCCTTAGGGATGCAATAAATTCTTGCTTGGATACATGCTTCATCTCCTCCAATTCCTTAGTATAATCAGAAAGCTGATTAAGATGATAAACTCGGTTGGTAAGTGATCAATCAAATAAAAGCCAAAGCACCCAACAGTATTAGTATATTACAGGGAAGTTGGTTGTTGCTGCCAGACCCCAGTATTTAAGAGCTGCTAAGTCATACGCTCTAGCTGCTTTATCTTCCATATCATATCCACCTGACACAACCCATAATTTTCATCGAAGGAACGGTAAGTTTCATGTCTCTTCTGTTTTTATCTAAAGAAATGTACAAAGTTTACGTTCCTGAGAAACAAAATCCAAAAAATAAACTTAGAGATGCTAGGTCTCACCCAGATATACTGTGGTAGTATAGTTCAAATGTTGGAGTAACAGCCAGACATCCAAGATCCCCCATTCCATGGAAAAGGCAAAAGAAAGAAATTCAAATACCAACATCATTAGAAAACTCAGATGCTGCGGACACCGTATATCGATACTGTATCATTATATGTACTGATGTCCTTGTATCATACTGTTCGATGATGTAGATATTGACAAGTATCAATACTGTATAATTATAAGTACCGATGCTCTTGTATCGTCCTGTTCGGTACTCTACTCTTGTATTGTAATGTTCAATTTATCGTGAGGCTCTTGTATCATACTCTTTGGTATATACTATTGTATCATATTGATACCGTACTTTACGGTACTTGCAAGGTACGTATGCAAGTTTCTTTTCAGTCCTACAATTTTTTACGCACTAACTACAAACCCTTTACAAGAAACCGAAGAGAAAATATACATATAGAGAGAGAGGACCTTGACGCCCTTTTCTGGCCTGACCCTCCCTCTTACAGCTGTTATCCCATAGATGTGCTTCATATCTACCTGTCCATCTGTGTCTGCATCGACATGGCCGTTGGCCAGAGAGGGTTTAAAAGAGTATAACCATGAGTATATAACTGAGAAAAGCATAATCCAAGTCCAAAATAATGTTTATCAGAGATAAATGCTCAATCTTGACACAAAACATCAGTCATTCACGACAATACCAATTGTAAAACAAGAAATTGGAACAATGATTTTGTACCTAGTAACACCTCTGTACTTCGAAGTTCGCTGTCCAAAGGAACCAGCAACCTTTTTGGAACAATCAGAATCGACGGATCCAACAGCCTTCTTTAAACATCCACCCTGGTTAGCCCCGACTGACAAACCATTGCTTGCTCCGTCACAGCTAGAGGACCCCAAGTCAATTTCACCAACTTGAGTCCTAGCTACTGAGGCCGAGTCGTCGACCTCAGAGCCCGAGTTGGTCGAAAAGTTCTGAAACCCAGTTATGGTCTTGAGATCTTGATGTTCGTTGAAGTACGTAGCAGAGCCTTGGTCATAGATGTGAGTCAAGGACGAGTCTTGAGTATCGGTTCCGCTGTTATCTGAATACCGAACCATTGACAAACATGAAAATTACAGAAGATACTTCCTCAGGTATAATATATAGAATTCTGACAAAGAAAGAACACGATAGTGAGGCAGGGAGATAGACAGCCGAAAGAGTTCAGTTTTACCATTAGAGTATAAGTCACCGATCAAGAAGTGAGGAGAGGCAGTGGATGAACTCTCATTAGAAATGAACTGATATTGAGATGACCTCAACATCTCCATTGAAGACGGTGAAAAGGAAAGCGAGTGAGTAGCTGGCACCATCTAAAACAAACAAAAACCAACCATATTAAAGCACAAATCTCAAGATACACAAAACATGAAACGACCAAGAAAACCAAAACTTTACCCTGAACCGTTACTCAAAACTACCCATTTCCATAACAGAACCCGTAACGATACGCACGAAGCTAATTACTTTTCAGAAAACCAAACAACAAAAGGAAGACACAGAATACTACGTCCTTAAGGTATCAGTCGCTGTTCTTCGAGAAGGTTATATGGTGTACATAGTTTAGTAACTCAATGCATGCAAAACCCACCAGAGATTTGAGCTCAAAAACAAGAATCTATACAGTATATCTCACTTTCTACCGATAAAGAAAGCGAAAGAAACAAGCTTTAGAGAGCGTGAGCACTGTACTATCAGAGGATTCTTTTGTTATTATCCGAGTTTCGACACGAAGATAAAAGAGTGTGAGTGTGTGAAAACGGTCGTTTCACTTGGGTGGTTGGTCCTTTCGTGTTATGTTTTTTGTCTTGTTTTCTCAATTTTGCACACTTGTCCTGCATGCACCTTCCTATTGGATTTGAGTATTAAGAGCTACTTTTCTTCTATTGGATGAATTCACACGCTAATGGGTTAGAATCACAAATTTAATTAATAAATTAATTATCAAAGATTTAATTTTTAAATCAAATTTAAATAAAAAACAAGTTCATTTATTTTTTATTAAATAATTTTTATACAAAATTTAAAACTTCAATCAGTTTAACTTTTTGGTTTATTTTAAATTTTTTGGTTGGATTTATTTTAATAACTTTTGTTCATTGATTAGTTTAATAATTAATTATTTAATTTTTATAAACTAATTAATTTTTATTTAATAATTTTTTATTATATTTTATAACAATAACAATAATTATACTAAGTATAACTCTTTGTGAGACACAGAGCTTAAAAAGATTCAATATAATATAATCTTGTCATAACTAATTAAAAAATTGTTTCCAAATAACCTACATAAATTAACGAAAATTAACATAAATTAATGAAAATTAAAAAAAATTGTTGGAAATTTTTTAATTATATTCAAAAAAATTTTTAAAAGTTTTTAAAAGATTGACTTAATTTCTGATTTCAGTATGGGTCGAGCTCCATCTGTTGTCACCAACCTGATGAGAGGAGCACGTGGCAACGATTTGACCATAGACTGAAAGGACACGCGCTCAACATCACCCGTAATTCCGGCGGCGCACGTGCATTAACAAGTCAAAAATAGGAAACATCAGTGGAGGTGCGGGGAATCGAACCCCGTGCCTCTCGCATGCGAAGCGAGCGCTCTACCATATGAGCTACACCCCCAATCCGTATGAAGATTTCACAGTACACAATAAACAAATTTGAATACGTCTATTATATTTTAAATATTTTTCATTTATTACTTAAATTTTTTAATTTTTAATGATAAATCTTTTATAACCTTAACAATATAATTCAAAACGTAATTTTATTATTATTTTATTGATTTAACTAACAATTTTTTATTAGGTATTATGATCAATTCATAATTAATTTTTACATAAATGATTACATATGCTAGATTAAAAAAATTATATTAATCAAATCAGTAAAATATTGTCAAAAATAACGTTTTGATCTGTCGAAATTATAAAAATTTGATAATTAAATGCAAAAATTTACAAAATTGCACAATTAATTGAAAAAATTAAAGAATTAAAAACAAATCATTGGTGGTTTTAATTATTAAAAAATCACAA
>JAOSBN010000179.1:2693091-2704375 GCA_027563595.1 Erythroxylum suave | reverse complement strand
TTTCAGCTCAAAACAATTTACCAAATTATCAAAAATATCCAAACTATACCGAAATTGCCAAATCACAATTTTTCCTAATCCGAAAAAGTACCCCGAAATTTTTCAGAAAATTTTCTAAAAATACAAAACTCACAAAGACACACTCCAATTAAGTTTTAGAGCACAAAAATCAAATTTATTCACAAACACATTTCTTAACACTTATACCGGAAAATGTCATGAATGCATGTACAATCATTACATGTGCAAAATTTCACTATTCACATGCATATATGAATGCATGAACATAGCCAAACAATTTTTAAAGCACTCCTAGCCCGTTCCAAATTACTATTTTACCCTTCCCATCAGTGATGGGATGTTACAATTGGTTACAAAGATAAGTGTTCTAAGTTGAATGAGGAGAAAAATGATATGTCCAGATCTGTCCGAAAAGAAGAAACATCCATAAATAATCGAAGATTTGTTCTCACATGTCATTTTTGCGGAGTTATCTGGCACATAAGGCCAAAATGCTACAAGTTACTGCAGATGTTGTTTCAAAGAAGCCAAAACTGAAGGACCATATATCCCTCATATAAATTTCAAAATCAACTTTCAGTACCGAAATCCACTTATGTTAGAAAGGGTCAAGAATAAGCACAAATATGGAGTGAAGGAAAAACATTAAAGTGTCCAGACTCACAGTTAGTTACGACTTTTAAAGCAACTGTTTAAATTGAGGATAAGTCAGTTATTTCAGATGAAGAAATCAATCAGATAATTGATGACCGAGATAATGTGATGAGAAATAATTCAAGATTTGAATTTCTTCAAGGAGCACTAGGATTGTGCGCTTTACATTTTTGAAGTATAGTTTGATGTTATTTATTATTAAAAAGGAAAAAAGTCAAAAAAAAGGTCTTCAAAAAAGTTTTAAAAAAAGGTCTTCTTTAGTTCTTCTCTATCGTATCATCTCTTTAGTAGTTTGCATTGTAACTTTTATTTGGCTCCACCGAAGACGCTTCAAGTCTCTCATCAATATAGGTCTCTCTCTTGGGTATCTCTCTCTCTTTCGAGCATATATCTCGGTGTTTTGAATGGTGGTAAATTGTCATATTGGCGTCTTTATTCGTTGAGATTGATTATGTTGAAGGCATTTTTCGTTTTGACACTTTTGTTATAAGGAGGAGACATCATATTGTTTTTGGTGACTATTCAATTCAGGGGGAGATTTTGAGGTATCTTCGTGATTATTAGTTTTACTTTTTGGCACATATTGTCTCAAAGGGAGAGAGATAAGGATTGCTGAATTTGTATTAATTCACTGCTGAATTATGGATTCAATTTCTATATGCCCAATTATGTGATTTAGGGGGAGCTTTGGAATTGCGACAAATATGTCAAAAAGGGGGAGATTGTTAGATATATGTTAAACATATCTGTTTTATTTTGTTTTGGCATATTGTGTATTATCCTAGATTTAAAAATCTAGTTGGATAATATTTTAGATAAAATAAAATTCTATCTTGAATTCATGGGTAATTGATAAAGGATATTAAAGAAAATTTTGTTTGAATAAAACTGATTCAGGTGTATGATGGAAAAAAGAAGGCATAGTTGAAAGTTATTTTGGGTATGAATCAAGGAGATGTGAACCAAGGAGACGTGAATGAATTAGCTCTGCGTAAAAAGTGTGGCCGAAGGGTTAAGGGTATTTTTGTAAGTCTTTTGGTAATGTTAGAAACATAGGTTTTGTCGTGTCCTTGGTGATTCATTTGTACTGCCAGATTTTAGGATAAGGGTTAAGAAAATTGATCTTACATATTTGGAGTAGCAAAAGGGCATTACGGTATTTTTATTTGTCAATTAAGGGTTTCTGAAATATATGAAAGTAGCAACTTAGGTCAAAACAGATTTTGACCTAACGGTTTAGAACAAAGTGTGCAGAGTGTGTGTTACCTACAGCTAATGTCCATGTGAGTATTATGGTGATAGGTGCATGTCTCTATTATGAAAAAGGTAAATCAGGTGGGTCATTGTCGTGGATGCCTTTGTGGTGTTAATTAACGACAATCTTCAGTCCTTTTGTTGTTGGTGCGTTAATGGTAATTTGTTTTCCAAGATAGCTAAATTGAATTTGTGACTTCTGGTTTTGGTGAGACACGGCTGCATATGTATGTGATATGCGCTGGTCTTTATCAATCATGTGGTAATTGATAACACTGAACAGTTATTCTTTGTGGAGTGGATCACGGTTGAACTGATTGGAGTTTTATGTGTGACGACTTCTAGATTTATTTCAATGGAGCTGAACTTTTAGGAAAGTTGCTCTTCCCTTTTATCTCAAGTGTTTTATTGTTTTATTCTTAGTTGATTGATCACCTGAGTTTTTTTTTCAGTTGTCATTCATTAAAGTTGTGCAGAAAAAAAATCCTCTATTGAAGTTAACACGAGTTGATCATATTATTGGGCGTGAAATTCTTTCACGGGAAGTGAGGTTGAGAGATAGTGTCAAGAGTTTAGTGGTGTCAGGTCAGTAAAGTCTTGGGTAAATTTATTGTACTTCCGTGAAAGTGATTAAGTTGGATGAGGCCTCCGAAGATGTAGACAAGGAGTACTGAATTGCGTTACCAAATTTCTGGTATTCTTGTTATTTCGTTTTTGCTTGATTCTATTTTGTTCGTGCCAAAGAAGTTACGAAAAATTTGTGAAACATTTAACATATTTGGTTTTTCAGTTAAGAGAGCTTGCGTTTTGAGAAAACGATAGAAAGACATTGACCGCACCACGGTGAGCGATTCCCGCAAAGATGGAGGTGAATTCGTACTCATTTCGGCTTCGGAAAGCTCGTTTGAAGTTATGAAATTGAAATAAGGTATTTTCCACATTTCTTCGTTTATTGTCCTTTCACGTTCGATTCGGGATATATAATTAGGGTATCGTTATGTGTTATAAAATCTTTTTAAATAGAATATTAACAAACTTAATTAAAAATTATAATTATGCATTTGAAATATGAATGGTGACTAGTCTATAATTTGATTTTTTTTAGTTTAAAATTCTTTATAATAAAAAAATCAAATTTCAATAAGTTAAATTTGATATTAATACACTTAAAAATTTTAAATCGATATTGTCAATTTTATACTTTTCAATTCAAAATAATTTAAATATAGATTTTTTATTATTTTAACTTTATGTTAAAATTAAAAATATAAAAATAATAGATAATATAGTTACAACCAATTATATACATGAAATTATTTTGTCTCATAAAGTCAAGCCAAAATCATCACATAACCCAAATTCGAGTCCAATTAGGTCTAATTTAGTCCATTGACTTTGAATTGGACCAACCCAATATCTAATTATGCGTGAGCCCAAAAATAAATTTTGGTCAAACCGAACTTTGGATTTATTATGACCGAACTAGTTCTCCATATTGCTGCTAGTACGAAGACAGCTAGTTGAGATCAATCACTATCTGCTAACAACACAACCACATGTGAACACCAGCAAGCATCTAACAAACTTCCTGTGGTCCATGTTCAGTCCAACCACCACAAACTCACCCCCTCATTCACAGGAATTATCAACATCTAGCCAGCATCCTTCTTGTTCCTGGTTAATGATTTAGTTAGACAAAGCTTTAACAAACTCATTATAACTCACAATCCATTTCCCTGGACAATGAGACTCACCACAAGTCACAATTCCTTTCCTGGATATGAGAAAACGAATCATTTCCACAATTCAAATTAAGAAACAGAAGTATGCTGAATGCCATCTCTGATTCTTAAAAGCAAACCTACCTTACATGATAGTTCTAATAAATGATCAAGTCGTCTTCCTGATTGTGTTGTGAACCTTACAACCGAAGTGATCTCCAGATAAAGTTTTAGTAGCAGAACGAAAGAGAAAACTACTTAACACTATCTACACATTTTTTACATATTCACAAGATCATTATTTACAAAGAAGATCGTCTAGCAGATCAGCTTCCTATCAAAACATGACTCCTGATGTTTTTCTGGTGCACACTTCGGGCAGACTTGATTTGTTTTCTGAACATGATGGCTTTACCCTCAACCTGATGGATGTTTATTCGCCCACACTTAACCCGAGAAGCTGATTCGTATGTATTCAGCATTCTTGTTCTTTTTTTTTTTTTTTCAATTCATTGATTCTTTTCTTTCCCGTATTCTAATCCGGATCGGCGTCACATATCACAGTCTTGATAAGTACTATAAACGAAGAACTATTCAGGCTAGAATCTTTCTGAGAATTGGTAGCCAGCTGAAGGACTCGAACCCTGAAGAGAAGAAAGCCACTCCATATAGTTCTTTCCCCCTGCTCACACCAAAGTTTAAAAGAATGACTCAGATAAGCATAGAGATCTAATGGTAACAGCAAAGGGTCGTATTCTCCAACAATGCAAGTGTAACAATATAACATCAGAATCCACCGTTCAACATAATTGCAAGGGGAGATTCTTGGTAAAGAAGGAGCTTATATTAGCATTCCCAGATCACTAAAACTACACAGTTTTTAAGTTCTCAGAACAGGCATCTGTCAGCTTTAAACTTGTAAAGGCCAAATACAGAAGCGCGTTACAGACTGGTTATGAGGAATTCAACCTACTGAGATCTAATCAACTTAGTTGCTTACAACCACACACCCGAATGAACAACAAGCCGAAAGGATTTTAATCATAGGGGATAATCTCTCCAGGCAATTTAACCGTGATTTTCGCAATCAATTAGGATCTGAAAGGCCTTAAGAAAACGTGTTTTTGGGCATAAATTGTAAACTATAGCAGAATAACACTGTTAGTATGATTAGCTAACATTTGGAACAAATCAACAAACGGTTGACCAAAATAATATTCCAAAAGGGTCATCACAATCATCACGGAACAGAGTATCTGCGTCCTAAAGATTAAAACTTTAAAACACAGTAAGAACAATAAGAAGCAAAGCCAAATCAAAAGCAGGACAAAGATAGGAAGGAGATGTCAATAAAATGAATATTACTCTCTTACCAGCAGAAAAATCATTTGGTAAACCGTTGATGACAGTCAAAAGCTGGTTATTTGAAACCTCAACCAACTGTTTGCAACTTGGCCGGTAACAAGGAACCAGCACTGCAAAACCATCACAATCCTCATCATCGTCGCTCTTGAATTCAGGTCCATGAGGCTCCACCCACCCTATGGACCAATCTGGGCCATCGGATTCTGATCCTGCTGGCAAGTAAACTTCACCATCTGATGACACCAAAACAGCATCTCCATATCTCTTATCAATTTTCCTTTGTTCCCTACTCTGCCATTTCTTCTTCACCTTTTTGTGTTTTTTAGGAAATTTAACACAATCGGGTTCTCTCTGTCCAAAGCCCCGATCAGGAGAAGAATTTAAAGAGGACCCATTTGAGACAGACTCTATCTCCCTTTCACCCCACAACCACCTTGAGAACCGATTCATTCTTGAATTGCAATTTGCAAAGTAGCTCCTAACTTTTGCAGCAGCTACTGGATTAGGAAGTGATCGATTATAATCAATAAATTATTTAAAAAATAGTTGAACTCCTCTGTTAAAATCTGCAAATTCACCAAAATCACTCCCAAATTATGGAGAACAAAGACAAAAAGACCTTTATGGTGAAAAACAGCTAAAGCAACATTAATGAAAACAAAAAGGCTTCCTTACAGACCTCTCAAAAAACAAATCACCCCACACAAGCGTCCAATAATGAATCAGTAATTAGGACATAGATAAAGTATCACTGAAACTCTTTTACTTACTCAAAGCCACCATCAAAATAGAAATAAAACACAATGACAAATTGGGCATCAGATATTAAGAGAAATAATTCCAAAGGTCAAAACTTTTCTCTTGTTTCAAAAAGAATATCGACTGAAGCCCAAAAATTTTGCATCGCTAGTCCAAAAATCACGCGATTCAAGCTCAAAGCAATCCCAATTCTTGCTTCCCCAAACCCCCGGAATATCGTTTTCGGAAAGGGTAAGTGAGTTCCGTTGATCCCAAAAGACCAAACAACCGTATTATCACAGACCCATGAGAAAAAGGCCAAAACTTTTCACCGGAAACTCGCAAAAATTAGTCTCAAAGTCAAAACTTCGGACACAAGGACAGAATCCTACAGAAGAAGTGTATAAGACTCTCCTCCTCCCTCTCTCTCTCCTCTCCTCCTCTCTTCCCACTTCCTCTCTCTACTGCGAAACCACCTGATAGAGCAGAGTCTTAAGTCTTCTTCTTCATCTGAAAAACGGAGTCTTTTGTGTCTTCATATACTAGTCTACATAGTTTAATATTATTTTTATCCATTTAGTTAATCTAGACAATTATTCGATCTAACGAGGCTGATCGGACGGTCGATGTTCGTCAGGCACGTGTGACCAAGTTGCTGAGAAATTTACTTTTTCACTCAACTTAATATTTGTTTCAATCAAAGTGATCATCGGCCGTTGATCTAGTGGAGACGTGGACCGGAAGTACCGTCCAAAGAAGCTGATGGTTTGCTGCATATCCAATCATTGCGTAAGTTTGCGGTTCATGTTAGTGACACGTGTAAAATGGGTCAGCCTGAGCCTGTAGTTTATTTAACTGAAACTAATAGCAGTAGAGTAGTAATCGGATACAACTGGCTTTATCTTACTTAAATATCTTCCTTCTCTTGGTAGTTAAATAAATCCAAAGCTAAATCATTGGATTGGATGAGTAAATTTGTACTTATCCGCATAAAAAATAGAAATTAGTCTTTTGCGTGTGTGTGGAAGAAATTCAATTTCATTGGTTAAACAATTATTAAATTAAACAATTAATTTGATTTAAATAATTAATAGTAATCACTTATGCTAAAAAGTGTCTCCTATCTATCTAGTTATTTTAAGAGTTGTTAACTCAAGTTTAATTCTTGTTAGTAGAATTTACATTTTGTGTATATTAAAAATTTTAATATGGTATCAGAGCATGTTTGATTTAAATTATTAATTTCTCAGTTATTTGTTTGGATGTTCAGTCTTAGCGACCCAGTCCGATTATTATTGTGTTTATTTCAAGTGACAACTGAATGTCCAATCCACACTTGAGAGGGAGTGTTAGAATATTTCATATTAACTAAACATGAAATTGTTAAATGGTTTATAAGTTGTAAGGGTCAACTATCCAAATAATTAGTTTTAGTTATTTTAACAATAATTAACCCAAGCTTAATTTTTATTTGTGACTCTACACTCTGCCTATATTAAAAATTCTAATAATATGTAAAATGATTTATGAAATAAACGTTAACTCTACTTTTAAATTAATTTTTTATTTTTCAAATAGAATAAATATTTTTATACAAAAGATTAAATTGAGTATTCATTGTTTTGAAATATTTTGTTTGTTTAAGAAACAACTAAAAATTAGAAACTTCAAACAACTTCCAAGATTTTAGGGATTAATTAATTTCTTCCCTAGAATTTTTCAAAGGTCCATTTATAATTAATGATTTAGAATTTGTACCAAAAATTAAATTAATAAGACAAGAAATTCAAAATTTAAAAGGTTTAACGAATATTAAATATTTATAAAATTAATTAAAGATTAAATAAATTTTAAATCATATTAAAGAGAATGTCTTTCAATTAAAATTTAATTAAAAAGATAGATCATTAAATAAAATTTAATTAATTAATTAACTAATAAAATTTTAACGAGAAGTTATTTTTTTATAAACTCCAAACATCTTCCGCTATTTTAGGGTTGAATTATTTTTTCTTTCACAGGATAGAAGTTCCGGTGAAACATCAAAGCAATGTAATGAGCTTACGCTACTCGTTTCGTAGAGAAACAAGGCCCCAGAAAATATCTCTCGTTTTTTAAAGTTTTTAATGTAGGAACTTCCAAAGTCTAAGGGTCAATAATGTCGGCCCACTCAATTTCTCTTTTAATCTTCCAGCGAACCTTCCTTTTGCGGCTTCAATGAATGAGCACATCCTAATCTCATAAGTAAAAATTCCTACAAGTTGGCAACTCTTTGTTCCTTCCTCTTCGTTCCCCTCAAAAACAGAATTTTTTGTTTGATCTCTCGCTTCTGCTCAATCATCTCGACCACCCTAGTGACATTATTTTTTAATTCAATCAACGTGGAAGTCAATCTTAACTAAATACATGTCGGATTGTACTTGCTAGTATTTTAAATAATTTATTTCTTAAATTTAAAATTAAATGGTATTATTTAAGAATATATACAAATTAATCTAACTAATTTCTAAAATAGAAAATAATGCCAAGTGAATTAAAATTCTATAATGACATTAATTTTAGGAAATTTTCATTTATTTCTTAAAATTAAAATTAAAATGATATTATTTAAAAATATATACAAACTGTTTGGCACATTGGACCTCAAATTGATCTTTTATACTTGAATTTGACTTAAAATTCAGATGAATTGAACTTAGATTCATAAATTTTGAATCAAACTCAATCTAACATGCTTGATCTTCTAAAATGATATTATTTAAAAATAAATATAGATTGTTTGAATCGTTAGACCTCAAATTGATCAAATCTGACCTAAAACTTAGATTAATTGAACTTGACTCATTAAATTCGAATCTAACGAGTCTGGCCCTCCTGATTGAAACGGCCGCAGTGTGAAAAACAGGAAGAGAATAGTAAGGAGAATTATGATTATACGCTCCACTTGTCATAGAAGGCGACAACAAAAACCGAAGATGGTGAAAGGGAGGCTTGAAGGTAAGGTAATGCAACGCCAACTTGCACCGGGCGTGAGGTTAGCATGTTCAACTTTTTATCGTCCACTTGCGCAACCTGCATGTGCCAGGAACAAGCTAAAAGCCAAAGTCTACCAAAGTCTGTATCTCATTAATTGCTTCATGCTTCAGCAAAAGATTGGATCCTGTCCGACCAATGACCCGTCGATTATTTATTTTTTGGCTTTTTAAATATGTCATTGTCGATTGGTGAAGAAAAGGAGAAATGGGTTGATCTGTCTTGCCCTCTGTCGTGAAAAATGAAAAAACTCAAAGCCAACAAGGAAGACAAAATCAACGGGTATGGAATTATCAAATCCTTTGGAAGGATTGCGGTTGGTAAAGAACTAGGTCAAATTCATACCACTCAAAGTTTGATTAGGTAAATCATAAGATAACGATGAACATGGTTATCATTAATGTGCATGGGCGGCTTTGACGATTGATAATTAGAATTTAATTTAAAATGTAATTAATGATCTAATTCTAATTATCATATATGGATTATTTGGTTAGTCACTAAACTTTTTTTTAATTGTAGTTTTTAGTTTTTATTTTTTAAATAAAAAATATATCAATATAGTTATATTTATATTATTGATGATGATTACACATTAAATAAAACTTAAAGTTAAATTATCTTGTGTATAATATTGATTAATAAATTATCAATAAAATTATTTTTTAATTAAATAATTTAAAATTAAAATTTATTTTAATTATTTAATCAAAATTTATTTGAAATTTATATATTTTTAAATATTTTTTAATTTTAATTTTAAAATTTAAATAAAACTAAATTATTCATAATTTCTGTTAATAATTAATTTAAATTAATTAAACATATAATATTAAATTAAAATATTCATAATTTTTATTAATAATTAATATATCAAATAATTAAATAATATATATTTATTTAATACTAAGCCAAATATCAAAAAATAAAAACCACAAACACGCTTTTTTACTAAATTTGAATACAAATAAAAATAGAAACAGAAACAAATAAATCCTAAATTTTTTTATCTTACAAAGAGGTGTTTCTACTACACAAATCCGTGATCTTTTGGTCACAAACGAGTAATTTTACCGACGGCTAGTCAGCTACAACGCTTACTTTTTTAAAAAAGTTTTTAATTTATTTGGTCAATTTTTTTAATAAATTCAATAAATGAGTCTGAATTTATGGACCTAACCCATTGTAATCCTCATAGCCTATATGACAATAATTACATTAAAAAAAATTACACAAAAATAATCATGTTCATCGTTATCTTGTAAGATTTGATTTTATAAGATAACCATGTTGACGAACATATACTTACATGTCCATGCCCATGGGCGGCCATGGCGACAAAGACTTTTTATTAAACTTAGCTTTATTAACTCCTTCCCTTTTTTCGTCATCCTTAAATCTACCAAGACTTATATTTGATCATGACTTCATGAGGGAGACTATGTAGGAGACGATTGGGTAGGGTTTTGCCCAAATGGAATTAAAGATAGTAACGTATCAACCCCATCCAATGTTCTAAAACTGTAACAAATTTGGGCATTTAATTCATTTTCGTAAACTAATTATTTTTTATAAATTAAAATAATAAATTAATTTAAATTTAATAGTATTTTTTAATTAATCAATCTTTAATCGTAAATCTTACTGGTTTAACTTTACGTCTAAATTTTAAAATGTTGATTTCAACTTATTTTGTATACGTGATTTGAATTTATTTTATAAATTTGAATTCAATTATGCTTAGATTAAATTTTAGATTTTAGCTCATATTCAAATAAAATTGGATTAGGTCGAGCTTATTTTAAAATATATTGATCAACTTTGATAAGAAAATGACTAGTTATTGGTCACCACATTCTAAGTGTTAGGCCATGAAGGTTCTATAAATGTTTGTTAGCACATGCAGATCAGATTGGTGGGATAATAATCATATTTTGATTATATGGTTGGTGCCTGAAAATGATATCTCTCTAACCAAAATGGCTGCTCCAATCTTGCTGGATCAGATTTGGAAAATTTCAGTACAATTTTGTTAGTTAGCAGTTTTAATTGTTTGGGAATCACAAATTATCTATCAATCCCATTTAAACTTGTATAGTTAACTTTTGATTAATAAATTTAAACTTGTCATACAAGACTTATCTAGTGCGGAGTACTCGGTTGACGTAATTTATAGACAATTATGTCAATTCGAAAGTTTACCTACTGCGTATTCAAAAGACAGTGAATACGGGTTACTCTGTCAAGATGTATAAATAGATTTGATTGCACGTGTTATGGTTAACGGATCTCAAATCTATTTATACATCCACCACGCTTCTGTTGTGGAGCGCGCCTATACGTCCTTACTCGAGAGTTAGACCCGTCGGAATCCCAGTTGTTATGGGGATTCGAACCACAGACGTGTTTGATGTATAGCTAGCTCTGATATCACTTTGCTAACGAAAACACGTGTTAGGGTTAATGGATCTCAAATCTATTTATACATCGTATATATA
>JAOSBN010000179.1:2659616-2692977 GCA_027563595.1 Erythroxylum suave | reverse complement strand
ATAACAAAAACAATAAGAGTAGTAACAATATCAACAATAACAATAACAACACCAGTAACAAAAACAACAACAACAACAACAACAACAATAACAATAACTCAATAAAAGTCTTGTTGATATGCAGGGTCTATAGAAGTTTAGTATTATGTATGTTTATCCCTAATTAGTAGAAAAATTGTTTTTGATAGACACGTAAAAAAAAAAAGTTCATATACATATTAAAATAATAATAATAAAAATAGAAATAGAATAGAAATAAACAAAGTACTACTACTAATAATAATAATAATAATAAATAATGCTTTATTAATTTTTAATTAAATTGAAGTTTGATAGTAAAATTTACCAATGGAAACAAATTTGGGCCGAGATGAGCCTGTACTACTCTGCATACCGTAACCCAACTAGCATGCCAACGGCTAATTGGATTTCCAAAGCAACCCCTTTTGTACAGTTAACGCCGTTAGGTTGCCATCCAACAATTTCAAGTCCAAATAATCCCTCGTCCCCAACGGCTATCTGTCATAAGCCACTTTCTCAATTCAAATTTCCCTTATTCTCTCTGTTCTTTTCTTGTTGAATCTCAAGGAATTTGTACTAAAACCCTCGCAGATGGCGAAGATTTGATCTTTTTATCAGGTACGTTTCCGGGTCGCTCTTCTTTCGTCATGCTGTTGTTTGGTTGCCGAGAAAATGCATGAAAAGAAACCAAGAGAAAAGGGAAGAAAATTTTGAAAATGTTCTCAAACACTCAGTTGGAGAATTCTTCTTTTGATTTGTAATACTTTCATGTTAATTAAACACTAAGGAAGTTATTAGTTACTGTAATGACAAACGCCGTGGCCGCTGTAAAATTTAGGAAAAGTTTCTTCATACTATGAAGTTCCTTTTCTTTTGCTTTCAACTACTTTCTTGCATTTTGTTGTTTCGTTAATTACTTTGAACATCTTCTTTTTCTAGGGCTTTACTTATTATTATTATTATTTACTTCTGATATTACTTGTCTGTTTAGTCTAAGGTTTTATTGGTTAATAAAAATTAGGGTTAGGAAGCATAGTTTGACGCGAGATTCTCAAGATAAGAATGCAGTTGCAAGTACTAAAGTTTACAAGATTGTAGTGGTCATCCTGGAATTTGCCCAAGTTTCTTTAGGTGGTTTTGTTCACGTTCCATTCTTGGATGAAATTTTTCACAAGTCTCATCTTCATCACAAAGATGAAATTCTCAATCAGTTGTATACATCAGAAACAAAAGCCGCATTTTCCATGGAGCATAAGAACATTTTCAATTTTGTATTATCTTAGAAATTCTTTGTTTTAAAGTTGATGCTGCATTTTAAGTTTTGAGTTACCGTATATAATATGCCGCAATGTTTGCTTTGATGATCATTTTACATTGCAAACAGGTGTTCTTTCGTCAGTTTATACTCAGAAGGAAGGAAATGGAGAGGATCTGTGAAGAGTTAGACGAGGCTAAACTCGAGATAGAGAGGCTCAAGGCACAACTGAAAGGCAAAGCAGATTTATCTGAAAACTTGAGGAAAGCTTGCAATGAACAACTCATCAAGTTAGAAGAAGCGACTTCGAAAATTGACAAGAAGTCCCAAGAACTTAATGAAAAGGCAGAGGAAATCTTTGTGTTGAAGCAAAAGTGTGAGGATGTCCAGTTCAGATTGAATGAAAAAGAGTCCACAGTTAGGCGTCTAAGCACTGCAACTGATAAGCTTAGGGTTGATTGTGAGGAGAACTGCAGACAATGGGAGGAGGAAAAAAGAGGATTGGTGCTGGCTTTGGAAGATGCGAATGAGAAAAGCATTGATCAAGAGCAAAAGATCAATGTGCTTATGGCAGAGAATGAAGGTCTGAAAGGACTTTTGTCGGCTTCTCAAAAGAAGTGTTCAGAAGCAGAAAAGAAAGCAAGAGCACCCAAAGAACTGAGAGAAAGAGACGACATGCTTCTCAAGTTAGAGGAAGAGAGCAGGAAGGTTGAGGATAAGCTAAAATGGAAGAAAGAGCAATTTAAACATCTAGAAGAAGCACATGAAAAGCTACGTGAACAGTTCAGACAAAGCAAGAAAGAATGGGAGCGTGAAAAGTCTACATTGATTGATGAGGTTTGTTCACTGCAGACAGGCTTGGATTCTCAGACCAGAATTTCAGAAGACCTTGGTAACCGGTTGAAAATGTGCAACCAAGCCCTAGCTCATGAAGAAACTCGGAGGAAATATCTGGAAGTGGAACTTTCTGAATTTAAAGCACGTTTTGAGAGTGTGTTAACCGAGTGTGAGCAAGCGAAGTCACAAATTGAATGCTTGACCGCTCAGAGAGACAAAGAAATTGCAGCTCTGAGGCATGCATTAGCCACAAAGGAGACGTTTTACAGAGAAAATGAATACCGAGTTGGAAAGCTAGAGCAGGAGAATCAAGAACTACTTGCAAGCATTAGAGAACTCCAGGAAACTCAGATTCAGGAAGTGGGGAATTCTTCTTCTATTGCAAAACTTCGAAACAAGCTTAAACGTGTGGAGCAGATGCACAGAGATTGTTCTGCAAATCTTAAAGCTAAAGACGCTGAGTGGAGCTCACAACTGGAAAAGTTAACCGTAGAACTAAATCAATACAGATCTAAACTAGATCTTAAAGAAGAAGAAGTGGAAGGGCTTAAAATGGAAGTGGAGAACTGTCATTTTGAGATAGTGCAGTTGAAGTTGCAGAATGAGGAGGCTTCTGTAATGTCACTGGTGTTGAAATCTGGAATAGCCGAGTCCCATTTAAATCTTAGAGAAGTCGAGACTAAGAAAAGTCTCTCCGACAAGGAAAAAGATGAAAGTATTTCTCTCTTGATGAAGCAGCTGGAAATGAAGAATATTGCTCTGGCTAAAGCACAGGCATGTGCCGATGATGAACGTCATAAAGCTGCATCGTTATTAAAGAGAATTGAGTCCTTGATTCTTATTGAAGAGCAGCAAATCCTACTTCAGAAGGAACTTGAAAGGTACAAGGACATGACTAAGGAATCATCCAGCTATCAAGTTCGGTTCAAGGAACAGTCCTTGCAAACGGAAACTGACTTGAAAGAAAAACTTCAAGCTGCTTGCGATGCCCTAGACATGGCTAATTCAGAGCTGGCTAAAGAACGAGAGAAGGTTATATCTTTGTCAAGGAGGATAGAGTCCTTGAATTCCATTGAAGAGAAGCAGCTCCTGATGCAAGGAGAGCTTGCGAACTGTAGAAAAATGATCGAGGAATCATCCAAGCATCAACTTTACTTGGAAGAGCGAGCTTTGCAAATTGAGAATGAGTCAAAGGAGAAACTTAGAGAAGTATGTGATGCGTTAACCTTGGCTAATTCCGAGTTGTCTCAACAACATGAGAAATCATCCTCTTTATCTAAGAGGGTTGAGTCCCTAGATATGATTGAAGAACAAAGGCTATTGCAGCAGAAAGAGCTACACAACTACAAGAAAATGCTTGAAGAGTCATCTAAAAACCAGCTTCTCATACAGAAGAACGCTCTGCAAACAGAAACAGCATTGAAGGAGAAGCTTAAAAATGCTTGTGATGCATTGGAAACAGCAAAATCTGAATTGGCTAAAGAACGGGAAACGGCAGCATCTTATTTGAGCAGGGTAGAGAAATCTAGTATCATCGAACAGGAGCAGCTCGAGATGCAGAAAGAACTCGACATGTGTAGGGAAATGCTTGAGGAATCATACAAGTGCCAAGTTTGCTTGGAAGAGGAAGCATTGCTCAGAGAAAATAACTCTAAACGGGAAATTCAGGAATTGCGCAAGGCTTTAGACAATCTCAACTCCCATTTGGCAGCCAAAGTTTGTGAAGAGCATGCATTTGAATTTGAATTGTGGATATGGAAATCTATAGCTGAACGCTTTAAAGATGACCTTGAAGAAAGTCAGTCACTTCGTAAAGAATTAGAAGCTTCTCTTATTGCACAAGTAGAAGTTGGAGAAACATTCAAGCTGGAGAGGGATAATCTTTCCCATATGTTAGAAACACAGGACATCAGAATAGATAATCTCCAGCGACAGGACTCATTATATGAGGAAGAAATTAAAACAAGAGAGTCAGAGAAGGAGAGCTTTCTGCAAATGATGATAGAGAAGGACAAATCGTTAGAGGATCTTCAGAAGGAGATTGAGTGGCTAGAACAAGAGTCATTGAGAAGAGAAATTGAAGGATTAATTTCCTTTCAAACAGGAGCAGAAAGAACATTTGAGCTCGAAAAGGAGAAACTAATCCAGCTTATTGAAAAGAGAGACCAAAGAGTAGACGAACTCTTGCAGCTTGAGCTCACCAGGGAGCAGGCGCAGACTAGTTTGCTCCAGGAGAACTTGGAGAAGATTGTGGCTGCTGAGATTCTGACACAACTAGAAATTGAGGAGAAGAAGTTGGTGATTAAGGAGCTGGAGAGTGATGTACACTCTCTACAGCAGAAACTCGAACTTCAAGGAAGATCCCTGTCCCAATCAGAACAACAAGCATTACAGATTGAAACTGAACTAGCTGCAAAACAGATAGAAATGAAGAACTTGATCAACGTAATGGAGGCAAAGCTGAGATCTTCAGAAGCTTTAGTGGATGAGCTTGAGGCCGAGAAAGCATCTTTAGTTGGAGATGTGAGGAAATTGTCATCAGAGAATGAGAACTTGTTGGGTTTTATTGCTGGAATAGGTGACAGGATCAGTCAGATCTCTGAAGAAGACACGCAACTGATGGGAATCCTAGAAAACATTGTGCATTCTCCTGGAATCACGAATCCTTACAACATGTCATCTTCTACAAAGAGTGTTCAGGCGATTTCCAAAGAGAGATCACCATTCAGAGAACTCAACTAGTTGCCGCAAGTAAAAGGGGGTCTAGTTGCTATTTACACTAACTTTAACACAGGTTGTTCTTCCTGATTTCATGGATACCACGCCATTTTTTAAGCATGGTTTTGCAGCTTCCTTGTATATTATGCGTGTGCAAGCATTGTACTGATTGGATTGTTACAATTTGCCATTAGTACATACCTCCTTTTTCATTCTTTTGCGCAGCCATTATATTTGTACTTCTAAATTTTGCATCTTGTCAGTTAAATCGTGATTCGAGACAATCTTTTAATCTTGAGTTTAATTTAAAATTTAATCTATTAACTTTGAGCTAATTTTAATCTTAATTACTGACAAAAATTTGTAATAATCATTAAATATTTACTCTAATTTAGGAGTAGAGATAAACTTTAAATTTAAATTCAATAGCTAATTCAAAATATTCAAATCTATCAAATAAGAATCAATCTAATTAGGACTTAACCTTTTTGCCAAACTTAATTATAAGTAATTTATAATAACAATAACTCAATAAAATTATTGTTGAAATGCGAGATTTAAAGAGATCAATAATACTCAACTTTACTCTTAACTAATAAATATGTTATTTCCGAGAGTAAATTTTAATAATTATTTCAACTATAACTATATTATTATAAAGGCTTACGTAGAATACCCTTTTATTACAATTCTTTATACCGGCATACTTGGTGGTGAAAAAATTAGTGGAAACAAGCTCTAGTTAGTTTCGGATTGTCGGTTTCTTATTGAAAACTCGTCGATTATAACCCTACTCCCCTCGTAGGCTATGATCGGCTATTGTCGGTGCGGTTTGCAGTCAACGACTACATGCGAAGCATCATACCTGGGCGAGCTTTGTGGACATCTAACGCTACGAATGAGTATTCTTTTTCTAAATAATATTCTTATATTGTATTTATATTTTATAAACACAAGTCGAAATTACTTTTAATATTTAAAAATTAATTTCTATTGAAATTCAAGTTTTTTAAGATGTTGACTTAGCAGGTCTGACCCAGTCTGGAGACATTTAGACCCGAGTTCTGCCGACAAGTCTTGGTCTATTCCGGATGTTAAGTATTCACTATCAAAACGGCATTGGAGAGTTGTCGTTTGGAGCAAGAGGAGATACGTCGGACTGTTCTTGGTCTTGAATTGTCGCCTGTGACGTGGCAATCCTACGTGGCAATATCACTACCGATAGCATTCAAAACGCACCGTATGAGGCCACAAAGTGTAGAAATCAACGCAGCCACCAGGAAAAGTTCGAAGCCTGAAATTCTGCGTTTGTACTTTTCCGAGTCGTCTCTGTAACTTTGTGCGCTTTCCTGTTTATTATTCAGTTTGATTTTGAATATAAGTGAGTATAAAGTACGGATTGTTCTTTTTAATTTCAAATTTTCTGATACTATTCGCATCCATACATCGTAATTTGTGGTAGTACTTGATTTTCCCCAGGCTATTTTTGTTTGATTCCATTCGATTTCACTGGAAACTTTTGTTTCTTTGCATGCTCAAGGTTTCGGTTCTGGGTGGGGAAAGTGTCTATCTTTTCGATTTGTGAACTTGATGGATTGAGGATGTTTCTGGCCTTTGAGCTTACAAGAGAGAGTCGTTTTGGGGTCTTAATTAGTATGAGAAGTCTTTGGATAATCAGGGGTGAATTTTCCTTCATTAATTTGAAGTGCTGATGATGCTATTCTGTTCTTGTGATTTTTCTTTTTCTTCAAGGCCTTGTTGTTCTTATGCATTGCTTTCCTTTAATGTTGTTTAATTGATAGATGAATTAATGTGCTTTTTGATATTTCAGGTTTTAATTGTTTTGATTAGCTTTATTATACTGTTGGCTGGATATCATGCTTTTCTATTTTAGTTCTGATTCAATTACCTAAATCTTGTTTCCAGGATTCAGGAATCCGAATCGTCTAACTGCAATTTGGTCTTGTTGTCAACATCTGCTTCTCAACCTTATCAATTGCGGCTTAAATTATGCTTTGATCTGACTCCACTGGTGAGCATCAATCTTGCAATGGCTGTTAATGGTTCCTTGCAACTGTCCCATGATTTGGGACTTCGCAAGAACCATGACGTGAAACTTTTTGGCAGCCACAGATGCAACAGAAATTTTCTGGTACTACATTTTTGTTCCCCCTTTTCACTTCCTTTTATGAGACCTTTCACTTTTCAGTGTCTTTAGCTTTTCCTTTTTGGTTGAATCCTGAAGTGCTATGTTTGTCTTCAGAGTGTAATGAGAATGTGCAAGTTGCCTTTACTGAGTACCAGACTCTCCTCACACTGTGCGGTAATTATTTTAGTTTGTGTTTGGATTTAACTCTTCTTTCAGTGGAAATGTGTTTATATCATGAATTCATTGTATGTTACATTAACCTAAATGTTCATGCAAAATGTGTTTTGTCCACAGATTACATTTTCATTTTGTACTGTTTATTCTCTTGCTTTCCTCCAGAATCTTTCAACTTATGTATAATATTCCCAGAAAACTTCTTTTCTTTAACTTTTTTTCACTATACCTTTTTTCAGAATTTCTTTAAATATATTGCTTTCCGTGTTTTTATTTTGTCACTAGCTTTAGAAGGGGTCTGTAATGTAACTGAGTTTTAGTTAAATATGTGTTGACTAACCATTATGAATTCTTACCAAGTGCTGTGATTATTCGGTCAACAAGATGCTACAATTTAAACTAAAGCTTCTTGTCACTACTCTTTTAGCACAAGCGAAACTTGTTTGTTCAATTCAACCTTTTATGTTGTTACTGCTATTATGCTGGCCTTTTAAGCTGCAGGCTTTGTTGTTGTTGATGTTTTCGCCTCAATCTAAACTTGTTTATGTAATTCAACCTTTAACATCTATGTACTTAGGAATTTTGAAATTGCCTATACTGATCTTTAAGAAGTTTACTTCTACTATTTAACCAATCACATGCCCTTTGACAATATGCCTTTGCTTTCAGTTTCGCCACCAGGACTCATGGCATGTTCGTCTATCCAGAAATTCATACAGACCAATACATTTTTTACAAACTAGAAGCGACAATTTTAGATGTCATTCTTTACTAGTGCCAGGTGGAGCACCTGATCTTCCAAGTGTGAAGGCTGCTTCAGGGACATTGACTAGGTATTTTCATGTGATTCCACTGACAAATATATGTTTTGCACATTGATATTTGCATTTTGAATTTGTATTTGATTATGTGACATTCTATTTTACTAGATGCTTGCATCCGTTATTTGTTTCAAGGTTTAGGTTAATTCTTTTCAATTATATTATTTTTGTCTCGTTGACAACACCATTAGTGGCAGACTGCAATTATGGCGATTTTATGTTGTTGGTCTTCAGGTGGCTAACATTCTCTATGAAGCTGTGGTGTATGATATACTGACGTGCCTTTCAATTCATTATTTCAAACTAATGCGCTGTGCTCTTTATATTTGGATGGACAATAACAGTAATAGTTGCAGGTCATATAATGTTATACATGGCAGCCCTCTGATATTGAAAGTAGCTCCGGCAGTTGTTGTTATTATCTTTGCAATATGGGGTCTTGGGCCACTAATGCGTCACAGTAGAAACCTGCTATTTCATGTATGTGTTTGGATTCTGATCATTATTTGAGCATTGTGTTGGCTTGCCGCAGTTCTGTAATTTTGTAATGTTTACTTTATTCGACAGAAAAATGATAATAGCTGGAAAAAGAGTGACACACACTATGTTATGAGCTCTTATTTGCAACCTTTGCTGCTGTGGGTTGGCACAACACTCATCTGCAGGTATAAGCATTGAGATTTTATTAAGTTGCAGAAGGAATACTAGACATTAACAACCATAAATTCATAAATTGTATCCACTTGCAGAGCACTGGATCCTGTAGTTATGCCGACAGAAGCTAGCCAGATTGTTAAGCAGAGACTTCTGAATTTTGTGAGATCATTGTCGACTGTGCTAACTTTTGCCTATTGTTTATCAAGGTGACTGCCTTTCTTGCTTTTCTTCCTTAATTTGTATGATGCAATCCTCCAAGTTAGAGTTATCAGGGTTAATTGTTTAACAGCCACTGAACACGGAGAATGTTATGATGCAGTGTGATTCAAAAAGGTCAAAAGTTCTTCCTGGATTCTAAGGAGCCCAACAATGATACTAGAAATGTACGTGCTGTGTTGTTGCATTTATAACTTAAATATTTTAGCAAGTCATGTATTTCTATCTAGGAGTCTTGGCTTCCCATGTGCTCATATTAACTTTGCTCAAAGTTAAGTTTTAACTCATTGTTCTTTACTTTTCACAAAGAAAAAAAGTTTTAATTCATTTGTTTGCCATTAGACGCCCAAACTAAATTTTGAAGTCCACTGTCACTTCTTTCAGTCTGCTGCTGATGGTCTACAGTGAACAGTCAATGGAAGGCAAATAGTCTGAACTGCTTTGCTCAATTTAGAAGACATTGAAAATTGATCAGATTATCATCAGTACTCATGGCTTGCATGAGTCTTGTTTACAGGCAGACTGGTGTTCTTTATTGTGCATCAAGGGTTCGAACATTTTCTTCTTATTACTATATCTTAGGAGACAATGTTAACATCTGAATATCATTTTGACTAAGCATCCACCTCACCAACTTAGAATGTGAAATAAAAAGATGTTCACTCTGGCATGTTACTTTTATTTTTCTGTCTGTCTTGGTTAAAAGCCTATTGTGCAAAATCAAATCTTTGATTGGTTTTTATGAATTTCTTTTATGGGTTTTTATGAATTTCTTTTTGGGCAGATGGGTTTACAATTTGCTGGGAAAGCTGTATACTCTGCAGTATGGGTTGCAGCTTTGGCACTGTTTATGGAGCTACTGGGTTTCTCTACTCAGAAATGGCTAACAGCTGGCGGTCTTGGGACAGTATTGCTTACTCTTGCTGGCCGTGAGGTGAATTCCAGGACCATGTCTTATTGATTCATCCACACTTGTAACTTATGTGGACTGGATTGTAATTTTTTTTTCAGCCTCTATGGCAATATTTTTATTCCATTTTTGTTAATTAATTGTAGTCTACTCATTTCTTCTAACATCTACGATGTAGTTCTCAGTTTTTAAACAGCTTGACATAAGTTTTGTTCACTTATTCAGATATTCACAAATTTCCTCTCAAGTGCGATGATTCATGCAACTCGCCCTTTTGTTGTCAATGAGTGGATTCAAGCCAAAATTGAAGGCTACGAAGTCTCTGGTACTGTTGAGGTTTGTATTTGAAAACGCATCTGATGTTTGAAGAAACTGGGAGGATAGAGCTCTGTAAAGATGATACCTGTTACAGTTGAAACATGATGTTTTTTTAATTGTAATATGTGTCTGGCTGAGCAAGGACCTTATGAAGTGCTAGGGGATGAATGAATAAGATAAATGCATTTTTTATCACTAAGATGCATATTTCTTTTTATTGGTGGCATGGTTGAAACGACCTTCTTATTCAAATTGTTCCAATCCTCTGCAGCATGTAGGTTGGTGGTCACCAACAATTATAAGAGGTGAAGATCGTGAGGCAGTCCATATTCCAAACCACAAGTTCACAGTGAATGTAGTAAGAAATCTCAGTCAAAAAACTCATTGGCGTGTTAAGACTCATCTAGCCATTAGTCACTTGGATGTGAATAAGATCAATGTGAGTTGTTTATTTTGTATCCATTCAACCACTACGATATGTTACTCAAGTTGTTGAGGTGTGCTTCATGATGTAATATGAGCGCTACACTGTGCACAGAATATTGTGGCTGATATGCGTAAGGTCCTTGCTAAGAATCCACAAGTTGAGCAGCAGAGATTGCATAGAAGAGTATTTTTGGAGAATGTCAATCAAGAAAATCAGGCCCTTGTGGTTTGTGCATCTTCTAACATATCAATTCTACATGCTTTTTTTTCTAACCTCAACTGAATACTCTATCATTGCATTTTCCATATTTGTTTCCCACTCTGGTAAATGAAAAGAGTAAGTGGTGTTATTCAGAGCCTTACATTACTAAAAAAAGAAAAAAGGACTATTGATGCTAAATTGGTAGTTGTATTGATAACTAGGGAGGTTGTTTCGTTCTATTTCTGTTTTTTCTATTGTAGTTTTTAGTTTCAATTCTCGTTTTCATTTTCTATTTTTAGTTTTTATTTTTCTTTTAAATAAAAAAAAACCTGTTTAGTTGTTAATGTCAATGTAGTTATATTTTTATTGTTGATAATGATTTCATATTAGATAAAACTTAAAAGATGAATCATTTTTAATTAATTAAATTTATTTTAATGTAGTTATATTTTTATTATTGATAACAATTACATATTAGATAAAACTTAAAAACGAATTATTTTTAATTAATTAAATTTATTTTAATCTCTTATATAATGTTTATTAATAAATTATTAGTAAAAGTTATTTTATTTTATTAAAATAAATAATTAAATAATTAAATTTTATTTTAAATATATTTGAGTTATTAAATCAAAGTTTTATTTGAAATATTCTGAAGATATTTTAAATGTAATTATATTGATTAATAATTATTAAGTTAATTTTATGTAATTTAATCACAAAATTTAAAAAAATTATTAAATTAAATTATTCAAATTATTCATTATTTTATTAATAATTAATATATTAAGTAATTTAGTAATATATATTTAATTGATTCTAAATCATATTATGAAATAGACAAAAAACAAAAATCACCTTTTATGGTTTTCATAAATTTTGAAAACCGGAAGAAATCAAAACTAAAAATAAAAATAAAAGGCAGGTTTTTTACGAAATTTAAAGATAAAAATAAAAAAACTAAAAACATAAATGGAAACAATCAGACTTTAGATTTTCTTGAATTATTTTTGAAGTGCTGTTAAATGACTTATATGAGACACTATTATGGAGAGAGAGAGAGAGAGAGAGAGGGAGACACTAAAAGTGAAGGATGAGGAGAGGAGGGGCGGAAGAGGATTGAGGGAGGGATATTATGGAGAGAGATAGAGAGTAGGAGGAGGGAAGAAGGGGATCAGGGAGGAGGTGAGGAGGGAGCTACCTATGTTTTTGTATACATCATGCATACAATTTTATATGTTTAAGGGTCTATATTGGAAGTTTTTTCTTTTATCTTAAACGTTATATTCCCTTCTGCTGGTAACCGTGCAACTTCATATAGGATTTTTTAAGACAGAAACTTGTCTAATAGAGCTGTGCACAGTGCGTATATCATTTTATTGACTATCCTATTCAAGGCTTTATAATGCAAAAGTGTAGAATTAAATAAGTTCTTTAGAAAATATATTTTAAAACCAATACTTCCGGTATTAACTCATATATATGCAAGATACATTCTTCTTCCACACATAAAAGTGATGATTAGATACAAGAGACGGCCTTGGTGTTAAATTCTCCTGCTTGTTATGCTTTGTAAATGGGTAATTAACAGTTTCAGAAGACAAACGCATTATTTACACAAATGAGTCGATAATTATGTTGTGAATGTCTATCCTTTTGTATCTATGCAATGAATGTGTGCATGTGAATCTATGTGTGACTTCTGTAACTTGCGTGTTTCAGATTTTGATATCATGTTTCGTGAAGACCTCACATCATGAAGAATATCTTTGTGTGAAGGTAAGGAGGTTCTTTTATTCTACTACTTTTTTGTGCTACACTAATTTCAAATTTATCCTGCCTGGAATTTGCTAATACATAACAAGCAAAATTGGAGCATGAACTTTAGAATGCATTGACAGTTGTGTTGCATAAGTTCGAAGTTAGTACTAGATTCTAGAAAATTCCTCTCTGTATTGGGCTTATAATTAATGATTTCTATTAGAAACAGAGTTAGCAGAAGATTGCTTCACAAGTTTCCTGACACTTAGCTAGAGCTTTAATCATGTTTATCAATGTTCACCAACGGCCTGTCTAACAGTTGCATTGCAACCTTAAGAATGAGGCTCATTTCACAGTTGTTGATAATGAAACAGGAAGCAATACTGTTGGATCTTTTACGTGTCATCAGTCATCACCGAGCACGGCTTGCCACACCAATCCGTACAATTCAGAAATTTTATAGTGATGCAGAATTTGAAAATGTTCCATTTTCAGATTCGATATATAACCAGGGTGGCGTGGCATCCAACCGTCCTTTGTTACTTATTGAACCCCCGTACAGAGTCAATGGAGAAGAGAAGGCAAAATCCCAAACTCGTTCAGGACGAGTTGTTGGGGAACAAGAAACTAAGCCAACATCACGATTAACACATGACCTCAAGGTGGGAGTGAACTCAAAGACTGATTCCAAGAATAAAGAAACACCAAAATCAGACATCAAGGCAGATTCCAAGAATAAAGAGACACCAAAATCAGACAAGGCAGATACAACACTAAATTCTGATGTCAAGAACACTAAGGCTGCACCTGTCTCCACCTCCGAGCCCTGCACTGGTGATAAGATGAATGTGGTGAATTCAAATGCCAAAGCAACAGGGGTGGTTTCCAATTCTATACCTGAAAACAAAAAAACCTCTGACCCCAGGAATCATAAAATTTCAAGTCCTGAGAATGCTAGACAAATTGGCAAAGTTGATAATTCTTCAATTGCATCAGAAGCTACTCCCAAAGCAGGTGGAGTACAGGATCCTTCCCTGTTGAAACAAGAAGATGAAAGAAAGTCAGCCTTACAGGCACCAATGTCAAAACCTGCCTTGGAGGAAAATATAGTTCTTGGTGTTGCTTTGGATGGATCAAAGAGGACGCTACCTATTGAGGAAGACATGTCTCCCCATTTACCTCCACTAGAGGTTAAGGAAACTGCTGCTGCAGGTCGTAATGCAGCTGGGTTAACAACTGCAGAAAAGGATGGGAAAGATGGCCAACCTCCAACAGCTCCTAATACAGCATCTGGCAATCAGTGAAATCATTTTACCTTCATCTATGCAGGTGCCTAATTTGTTTTTTCCACCGTAAAGCTAACTTGATGTCCAGAAACAGAGCTTCTTAGAGTCATAATTAGTACATGTCCTCACATGCAGTTTCTAAAGATAGGAATGTACCATCAATCCTCTCTCCTCCTTACTAGCCCTTCTTGTAAGTGTTGTACCAATTAGTGAAGAGTCTTGATGTATCTCGTTACCTTTTGTTATCCTCATATTCTTCATTAGTTTCCATCACTACAAACCGTTTCTTAATCCTTTACATGATTCGGTTGAATACTCCTGGTTGCTTTGATGTGACAAACCTTAGCCCTTATATTGTCAAATCAAAGCCAAGCATTCAAATTTCTTTATTTTACCTGTAAGCATGAATTACCTCAGCACAATGAACTGGGGATCATCCTTTTCTTAGTACAATGACACAAAAAAATCAAATCTCAACCATATTATTGTTGTTTGTATAAAGTTTTACAAGAACAACCGTTCCACAAGTAGAATGATAGTTAATAAAGGTGCAAACTAACTGGTACATTACAACATTTTTCTGGTCTAAAATTTCCTTCCATAAGCAGACTATTAACTGACTGCACTTCAGTTTTCACGTCCACTTTCTAAAATGCCAAATGGGCACTTTTATGAATGGGGGAAGCGAATGCCTGTTTATTTATTACACCATTTATGACTCATCACAACATGTTACTGCATCATCAGTAGAATGCAGAATGGCAGCATCAAATCTTTCAATGTCAGACTTAACCATCTTTACGCATTGCACATGCATCCAGGAGCAGGATAAGTATAGATGGATTGTTTTGGTTTCTTCAATCTGATCTCTCCTTGTCTGTTTTGATGCCCCTCCACAACCGCTTGTTGGAACTCTGACCAACTAATAGTTTTATTCAGGAAGAGCTGGCCTAGCGATGCCATGTTTGGCCTTATAGTCTTCAGGTTCTTGTAAGTCCGATGCCCCACCTGTTGGTATCACAAGCTAGTCATTTCCCGCATATATTGTAGATACAATCTTCTTGGGAATTAAGTTTAGTAATTAATAATAACACAGATATGCTGCATTGGCTATACATATCATCTCAATATCTGTCTGTCTACTCAAGACCATGAATCATCCCATCAAGAGATTGAAAAAGAACTTATGCAATGTTTCACCTTCTGGTGTATGCAAGCTCGATTTCAAAATGCAGTTTTCAGGTGGTAGAAAAAAGTGGAACACTTGAGGAGTCAATTCATATTCAAATGAACCTCGTAATTGGAAGAAAGTTGATTTTTTTGGATATAAACCCAACAAACAAAAGAAAATTTGGGATAACTCTTATGGTACTGTATCTGCCCCTGTTGAAACCCAATGCAGTTTGTGTCGTCAAAAAAGAGAAAGCTCTAAATTGGTAGAGCAGCAAATAACAGAAGACACCATCTCAAATTTGAAAGATTATGCTTGTGTGTGTTGCTACCAAGAAGACTCTCCCCATAAGATTATGTTACCTAAAAGCAAGCTAGCTAAATACTCACCAATGCATTGTGCATGTTTCCTGGAGAAGCTGAAATGAAGATGTCACTGTGCATGCCAACATAATAATCAACAGCAGCCAACAAAGAAGCTTTTCCTTTAATCATAGATCGTTCATCCGAAGAAGCAAGACTTTTTTTATCTTCCATTTGTGGGAACAACATTCTTAGAGTAGAAATCCTAGCTTCCCCACCATAAACCTGGAAAAACATGGTCATTCATAGTTCAATCTCGATTCAATAGTATCTTAAATTAAGTAAACATCATTCGTGACCAAACGCAAATTGAAGGGGACAGGGACCTTGTGGGAGGCAAGATATAGACGAGTGTTCTTGTCAAAGCCTAAAGCTGCAAGCAACAATCCGATCTCTTCTGGGGTCAATGGACAACGCCCCTGACTCCTCAATTCTTCATCTGTGAACTGGGAGTTGAGCACTCTTCCCTGCCAAATCACTTGTCTGTATTTAGCGAGAGCCAATTTTTCAGCTTTTCCCCCACCAAAATCACAAGCTGAGTGAGCAGCCATATCCTGCATTATTTTAAAAGTCCATGAAGGGAACATTAATAAATGCTCAGACTATCGGAAACTTGTTAGATTATCATAGGATCAATCACAGTTCCTAAAGAACACACTGAATGATGACTTAGTGGTAGATAATTGGAATTGCTGGGTCTTACCTTATCGAAACGAAGATGTAGCACAACAAACTTCCTCGCACCATTATTGTCAATCAAGTCTGTTTTCTTTTGGTAGTCAGAATTAGGCAATCCAGTTCTGGCAGAAGAATAACGCAGCCTATGAACAAGAGCATCTCCGAGTTCTCGAATGTGGGGAACAAAAACTAATGCTTGAAAGTTGACTTTGCAGCGTAATCGTTGGATATCCATTGGCAAATTATCAAATGTCAACCGATGAGAGAATGGAGCAATTGCAGCAATTCCATAACTGGATCAAATTCACAGGTTATGAGTTTCAAAAAACTGCAATATCAACTCCGTTTGAAACAGTTCTAATGGTATCTTACAACAAGACTAATCTGTACTTATAATAATTCGATTTGTAGACAAATATCACTACTTAGGAACACAATTTCCTCACCCTAAGACAGTCCACTACTATCAGGAAATAAGCGAGATACCATGCAATAACGGCAACTGAAACTCAGGTTCAAAATTTCAGGGAACTACCCACCTCTGAAGTACAGGTAAGACATTATCTAAATACCAGTTCGCTGTAGCATGAACTGGTGCTGTTTTTACTCTGGTATCTCGAATAGCTGTGGCATAATACTCCCTTGTGCTCCAGGAGAACTCATCAGGCAGTTCTTTAACTATAGAAATGTCATCCTTCAACACATTAATAAAGTGATCCACATCAAAGATATCCATGAACGAGCTGTAGTTAAAAAAAAAGGGACCTTTCAGAATAATACTTGTGTCAAACCACTACATTGTATCAGTAAAAACTCGAACTTGTCCCTATCTCTTGTATACAAACAGTACCTTGAATCTTGCCAAACAGGATTCACTTCAAAATGTGGGATCACTAGTGTTGCATTGAGTATTTTTGCAACAGCAACAGCATCACATATCTGTCGACAAAAAAAAGTCAGAATTTTGAGTACTTGATTACATTCTCAAAGCAGACACATGATGACGAGCGCTGATCAAATGTCTCTTTTATTTAAGGAATTGTGATATTTTCCCTTTATTTTCAAAGATATACAACTAGAAAATGTTCAAACACGTACCCCCATCCTCTGTTGGTTCAAGCCTCCGTCAAGAAATACTTGAAGATATCCCTCAGACTTCTCTACCAATGCTTTTCAAGAAAAGGACAAGGTTTAGATGCATATAGCCACTTTTACTACATTAATGGTAATGTCACAGAATTACAACTTGTAAACCCATCAAGGCTTTCTTGTTACTCACAGGGCGGATCATTAGATTCAACACATGGCCGCCATCCTTGTTCAGCCAAAGGAGCCCAGAGACCTGACTGCTCTCCATTTGACTGTCAAAAGCACATTTGATAAGAGTTAAACGAAGACATACTTATAATCAGCACAGGGATTTGATTAGACCATACTATAAGCTACTTTAGGAAATTTTACATACAGCCTCGCGCAGCAAAGCACTTTTCAGAAGACGTAAGTGTTTAGGTTTTGGGACATTCCATTCCTGCAAAAATGAAACAATTTTGCCACTATGCAAAATAAAAGATTATAGTAGCATCAAACAACTAGCACCAATGCAATAGAAATTCGTTTTATTTGCCTCAAAAGAGCTGAAAACAGAGATGTCAAGAGCTTATATCCGGTCGATAGGATATCGACACAAATTCTTCACAGCTCCATTCTAAAAGCTTAGACACTTGAAATGCCAATACAGAAACAAAGATCTATTCATCCTTCCCATCAGTTCAAATAACACAAGCTCAGTCTTTAGTTGCACCAAAATTTTGTGTGGCAATTGAATTCTATTTGGGAAAGTAGTATGTCCAATGTAGTGGGTGTGTGTGTGTTTCCTACACAAGCAGAACGTCATTTCAACAGGATTAATTCAATAGTTGATCAAAACTCCAACTGAAGAAACTCCCAATGGAAACTAACAACACGCCTTTTAAAGCACCAGTTCAAGGGAACTGATATTTGGCTGAGTGAAGTAATTTACCTCACCACTGATGTTATTAAGTAGTCAAGCTTTCCAGGTCCACTAAGCTTACGTAAACCCACATGGCACTAGGTTAAATTAATACACTAATAACATGCCTCGCCACAAAAGTACTTGATCTTACTTACCACTTAACTTCCTATAAATCAACCTTACGCCAACTCTAAATTCTTTCCAGACTTGAAGCAAACAAAACACATAATAAAACAACCGAAACAATTCGAGTAAAAGAGTTGCATGAGAAATGATAACAAGAAAATTGATTAAAGTAGTAGCCAAAAAAAGAAAAATGGTTATAGAAGTCTACCGAGAACGTAGAAGGAGAGGCGTGGCTTAATGGACTTAGGCAAGTTAAAACAACTGGAAAAAGAAACACCAAGAGACCAGCGATAACTCCATTTCTCTGGAGCTCCATCACTCAAAGTTCAGAACTTGAACCAAACCCACTGCTCAGATCTCCAAACTGACTTCTGGGTCCTGCTATTCTACCGATAACAAAAGTATCCAAGAAGGGAAACGCTAACTAATGGTTAAGAAGAGTCGACAACCCGTAATTATCACATGAGTTATAGGATTCTTGATTCTTTTACATATCACAACACCCTTTATTGTTTCTCGAGGTCTGTGAAAATAAAAGCGAAAGAGGAGAGTTAAGGCATCTCACATGGACACCTGTACAAAAGATGTGAAAGCAAGCTTTCATCATGGATGGGGTAGTGTCCTTTTCAAGGGCCCAAGAAGAAAGCAAAAAAGCAGAGTGTAATTGCAGCATTTGTACGTTAATTAACAGGAATATTACGCTTACTATAATAATCTATCATATCTTAATTTTCTTAGTGAGTCTTTGCTGTTTCCTTATTCTCTTTTCTTACAGGATAGCTTGCAGAGATTGGCAGGTGTCTATGGTCTTTTAGGTTTTCTAGGGATTGGACCGTTGGATGGTTTTCCGTACTTTTTGATTTTGTCTTCCACTTTCTTACACAAACACAGCCTTTTCCCTTCACTTTCCGTGAGCACCGACGCTGCGCTGAGATCACCTTTTGACTTGTGGGAGATTTCCCGGGGAAAATGGTGATTGAGAATTTGTAGGGTTTGTCTCGTGCTCGTACCAAATCGAAAGTTTTGGGGATCTGTTCAGTTTAGTTACTTGTAAGATGACAATCGCACCTCAAATTCTTTTTTCCAATTATTCTATTTAATTTTATTTTATTAAATCTCATTTATATATTTATTTACGGCTTACATAAATATATAAATAATATTTAATAAAATGTCATAAAAATACGATAATCAGAACAGAAGGTTTAACCCCGATAAATTGGAGATCTCGATTAAGAAAATATACATTTGAGTTAGAAATATTAATTGAAGATCTTTTTTTAACCTAACGTTCGATTAATTCGACATTTAATCTAAACTCAAGTTCGATCGACTAAAATATCTTACTTAAATCTAGCTCCTATCGAATTTTGACAAACTTGGAAACAATTATTTATCGATAGACAAAATTACGTTATTTTGTTATAATTGTGATATATCTTAAATAAGTTCAGATTCCGTGTTCAATTTAGATTCAAACTTTTTGGAAAAAAAAAAGGTATAAAAGCTTTAAACATACAATTTCAGTAAATTTAATCGAATTGAAAGTTGTTGGATTTTAGTTTGATCGAACTCAAACTCTTTTTTAGTCCCTATTAAAGAGTCATTTCAATATGAACAACTCAAATTAACCCAAGCTGATTAGCCAAAATAACTTAAATTGATCAGGTTTGGACTGTCCAAGCATACGACTTATTCAAGTTTCGCGTTCTAACCCGACCCATTTCATTATGTTAGCAAAATAATAAGTTGTATAAAAAAGTGAGGGGTGGTATATGATCTTAATGTTGACTACTATTCATGATTGGGGCTCTAATTGATGAAAACCTCACTTAGGTCTAGTGTTAAGTCTAAATTAGAAATTGTTTTGTTGTTTTTGGTACATTTTTTTGTTAATGCATAGGGATGGGGTCTACATGGTCAATTTTTGATTTAATTAAGATTAAAATAAAGTTGTTTTAATAAATTTTAATTATCAAGTCATTAAAGGATAATGATATTATTTGTTATGTTTAAATAATATCTTAAGTCAAATTGGGCTAACTCTTTAGAACTCAAATATATATTAAAACCTAATTAATTAAGACTTAACCTATTAACTTTAGATTAAATCAAAGGAATTAATTAATTATGTCGTACAAAAAATTAATTATACAGTTTCTTTTAGAACGGAGGAATCTGCAGCTGCTATCATTTCGATGCGTATTTGGTAAATTTTCGGATTGATACAATAGTCTGTAAATTGCGTCTACAAATCAGGTCAATTAAATACTTTGTACTAGATAAGCCATGTATGACAGACTCGATCGAGAGAATGTACACCCTACCAACCCCGACTATCCTAAAGAGCTTATTATACAGATGATTAAAGATAAGTTCTCAAATTGGATGAGAACACAAGAGAGGGGGCCACCTATCTTGGAATTCGTTTGGTAAGGTATATTTAGTAGGAAGGAGACGAAAGGCAATAGAATAATGTTTGGTCCATATCATATTTAATACAAAGTTCAATGTACATCAATAAGACCACATTCTATGCCCAAACTTGAAAGCCCTAAGCCTCTTCCTATCAAATATTTGTTTGGTAAGAAGTCTTAATTTAATAATAGTGACCCCAAAACAATATATAATGCTAAATTATTGATTTAAAATATATGATTAATAAATTAATATATATTAAAAAGTAATGATAAATTATTTTATCATTAAAAATTATAAAAATATAATTCAAGATAATAATTTTAATTTTTTATTACAAAATAGCAAAGATAATAACTTATTTTGTGTTCATTAACTAATTATATAACATAGCAGTTGATATCATTTGAATGCACCCTAAGTAAATATCTGGATTGACGCAATAACCTATAAATCAAGTCAATCGGATACTCTACGCTGGACAAATTCTATATAACAGGTTCAATCGAGACAGTATAAAAATGTAGGAAGTTATCATATTTATTTTTGTAATTAATTATACTATACTTTGATGTGATTTATTTTTCATTTTAATTTATATATTTTTAAAGTTAAGTTTTATCTATTTATAATTTTAAAACGATGTTATAAAATTTAAGAATTTTAATATTATATGGTTTTCAATAAAAGAATAAATAAAAAATAACAATAAGATATTACACTTTTTAATTTCCATAAAAAAAGAAAATCAACTATGGGCTAAACTTTATTGAATTATCCAAATTGGGCTAAAATTTGCAAAAGCGAGCCCATTATCTCTTCAAAGAAACTGAGGCCCAGCCTAACATAGATTAGTAGTTCATCCCCTCAACTGCCGAAACCTAATCGCCTGCCGCTGACTCAAAGACATGTCGTTTTCCGTTTCAAATGCTGGCCAACGGTCTTGATTTGGTCGGTTTTTAATTCAACCTTCCAATGCAAATTGAAAAGTGTTATATACTTATAAATAATTTCATATTTAATTAAGGTTAATTACTTCACATACTTTCCAAATAATTTGATATTTTTTATTTTTATATTCGTGCTTTTTCACTATTTAATTATTATACAATTCTTTCTATTATACTTTAATTTTAATTTCTTTTTTGGTTATTTGGTATTCTAATTTTACTTTTATTTGCTTATTTATTTTTATTTATTTACATGAATCATTTGACCTTTTGAATACGTATTGAATAAACTTCTGGATTAATGCAATATCCTACAAATTACATCAACCAAGTACTTCGCAATAGGTAAATTCTATACGATAGGAGAGTATATATAAGAGAATTCAAATAAAGGACTTTTTAACTCTATGCTTCTTACTTTACTAACTCGATCACCCGTGAATACATTGTTTGTTGTTTCTATTATACTTTAATATTGTATCATTATAAATTTTTGTAATATTATTTATGAAAAAATGATTAAATAATATTTAAAAATACTATAATATTAAACAAATTCGCTAGAGCAGCTCACTGCCTTTTAACTAACATCTCTTTAATATTTCCACAACCTCTGTGTATCTATCTCTGATTCTCCGTGGATCGATCTTCGTTACCCAATTTCTCTTCCTTATAAAGTCCAACTCTCTCATCTTTCAATCTCATCTCAACTGGGTTAGTTTCGTTCTCCTTCGTATGGCGGGGTTTTCCTCTCTTTTAAGGCGCTTGTACCTCTCTGTTTATAACTGGGCAGTCTTCATTGGCTGGTAAGTCCATGCTCGTCCATACCCAGAACTGAATTCCAAGTTTTAATCTTTTCTAATCGATTCACATTTGTAGTTTCTTAACGTCTTTGCAGGGCTCAGGTTCTGTTTCTGGCCGTTAGAACTTTGAGAGAATCTGGTCACCAACATGTCTATAATGCTGTTGAGAAGCCACTCCAGTTCGCACAAACCGCAGCTGTATTAGAGGTAGGCCTTGTGTTTGTAGCAAACTGTTTCTTCCTAGAAATATTGGATTCTTGGACGAACTAATGGTTCCTGAAAACTATTCTTACGTTGGTCTTTTACCGGTGTTTGAAGCAATGTAGACTGTAGTCAGTTCGTTTTTCAATTTTACTTTGTGCTTTCCAAGTCGTCGTTTGTCTGAATTTTACCTTCTTTTTGTCTTGGTTTGTGGATTCGAAATTTGCTCTACATCAGATTCTTCATAGTCTTGTTGGTAAGCACTTTCTCTTCTTTTCTTGGAATATAGCTTATTCCAAAATCAATTATTTGAGTGAGAATTAAGGTTAGAAAGAGTTTGGAATTTTATGTATGATTCTAAAAACTTATTTTTCTTATTATGGTTTGTACTGAAAAGGTTTAGTGAGGTCTCCAATATCAGCAACACTGCCACAGATAGGTTCAAGATTGTATGTATTATGGGCTATCTTGCATAGTTTTCCTGAGGTTAGTCCTCTCCGTTAGTTGCTTTTATTATGTATAAGTTCTGAATTGGAAAGAAAAGTAGGAACTAAAAGAGAAGACAATTGGCAGGTTCGAGCTCACTTTCTTGTCAGTTCTTTGGTCATCAGCTGGTCAATCACAGAGGCAAGTCAATATTTCATTGTTTAATTCCTTATATATGTTATTGTTGCATGTCTATTTTGTGTGGTAATCTCCACTAATCGGATAAGTATCCTTTGTAGATTATTCGCTATTCTTTCTTTGGAACAAAGGAGGCACTTGGTGCCGCACCTTCATGGCTCATGTGGCTTAGGTGCGTACACTGAACTTGTTGGCCAAAATAAGTATTTCACTGATAGGTGATTGATTTGCTAATGTTCAATTTGTGCTAAATAGGTATAGCACCTTTTTGTTGTTGTACCCTACTGGCATCAGCAGTGAAGTTGGTCTGATATATCTCGCTTTGCCATATATCAAGGTAGTTTTTAAGTTTTGCTAAATCAATGGAATCTGCTAAAATATAATCGAAACCTGTGGAAGCTATCAAAATTATTCGATTCTGATCACACTTTGTCAGAAGTAATGGAGCTTATTTCTTCATCACCTTTGACAGAACCTTAATGACTGCTCTGAACTTTTCCTGTTCTTCTTTGACATGCATAAGATGGATATTGAAGTAAAAACATACTATGTTTTGGAATCTTAATGATCCTATTATATTTCCTCCCTTGAAAGGTATGGTTCAATTCCTCCCTTCCCCACTTGTCAAAACTCACATCCTAGAGAATGGAATATAAAAAGATCATAATTTGCAGTTGAAAGTTGTTCTGCAGAAATGTACGTATCTCTGACCAAGTTGAGTTTATGACAGAAATCGGAGAAGTACTGTATAAGAATGCCGAACACGTGGAACTTCTCTTTCGATAACTTCTACGCCGCAATTCTTGTCCTTGGCATTTATGTCCCAGGTATGAACTAAGGACTAGGCATTCACTTATCGGCTTAGCTCGTCATCATCTGTGTAGCTGATTGAATGTCATGGTGAATTGCAGGTAGTCCTCACATGTACACATACATGCTGGGGCAGAGGAAGAAAGCTCTTTCAAAATCCAAAAGAGCTTAGAGTCTCAGCCAAAAGCCCCAATGGGATATACTTGTTTCTCTCACGAATGTGTTCATAGCTATCATTTCTATCTCAAAAATACCCTTTTTTTTCACAGTAGCTGTATGTGTACTTTAGATTCACTAATTTGATTATTGTTTAGAAAATTGGTCTCCATGAACTTTAAACTCTTTTCCCCTCCTTCCCCTTCTTTTTTCAATATATTGCCTGTGTAATATCTTTACAACTCATTACTTAAACTCGTACAACAACACTTCTGTCTCTGTTCTTACTCTCAATCTTTCTGTAGACATAGTCCGAGGAAAATCCTAACTTAAACAGAGGATCCAAAGGAGCTCCTTGACTGCAATGGTGTTCAGGGTCTTTGAATGTATATGTTGCTTCTGCTAATCACTTTTTAACCAAAACTGAAAGAAAAAGTCACCGTCTGCTTAATCAGAAGGCCCATGGCCTAGGTGGTGACTTTCATTTCACTTGGAAGGGGTGCCTTCCTAAGGTCTCCCCAGTGAAGGAGAGCGTACGTCATTATTTGTGGCAGAGGGGCTGCCAGAAATGTCAAACCTCTAACTATATTCACCGGACAAGTTGAGAGGGCTGCATAATTCTTATAAAGAGGGTTAAGGAAGAAGTAGTAACTCTATTAGAGTTTAAGTTTATTTATAATAAGTTTTGGACGTTTTAGTAATTTAATTGAAATTAGAATTTAATTTCAATTAAACTTTAATTATAATAAAATATCAATTATGTTCGAATAAGATTCAATATCTCATATCGATATTTATTTATTAAATACGAATTTTACAATCAAATTCAACCTAATTAAAATAACTTTTTCTTTATGTGTTACTCATTAGGTTCTCAAATATATTATCAATGATTATAAATTATAATTTTAATTCATAATTAGAATTTTATGAATTAAAGTTTTAATTTATCTTTAATTCTCCAATTGAACAATTTATAATCATAGATCAAGATTGAGAGGTGGTAACGCATCATGACCATCTAAATATTTAAGAATGTCAAAAGTAATTTGACTGACCTTTCAGTGCATGATATTTTCGTATAATTCAATCATTTCATAATATAATGTTCCGATTAGACAGGGCATAAAATTAATTTCTACTTTTTTTAGTTCAATTATATTAGTTCCCAGCTATTAGTTATTTATTCAATTAATGACATTTGTAAACTATTTACAAAACGTTGTTCTATTTTGGCCAAAGACTTCTCGAATTAATACTAATCGAGAACAATAAAACATTCTCCTTAATTACTTTTAGGTAATAAATTTTTTCTTGATTATTGAACTACCTTTATATAGTTCATGCTACATTAATGACTATCGACTGAACGATCCATAATTAAATAAGTCATAAGTAGTATCAAAACATAACAATCCTTATACAAAATAACTTTGACCTCAAGTTAAATGATCACTTATACAATCATCAAAATGAGAATTTCATAGACATACTAGTAATGTTTCAAATAGATTTCTCATATTGGGTTAGTTCGGTAAACTTGTTCTATAACAAACACCCATAAGTTTGTTTAAGTATATCGATATTTAAGTCTATGAGATCGATTGGTTTCTTCATAAGGAAAAACACAACATGTGCTATTCTTTTTACTTTTATTAATATCTAGTCTTAATAGAATAATGACTAGGAATAATATAGGGATAATACATAAATGCAATATGAATTTATAATTATAATCTCATTTTAATTTTATAATTACCCTCATGAACTTTATTATATACATATAAATATGTACAAGATAAATAATATCCTAAAATAATTTTTACTAAACGACAACCAATCGATTTACTATAGGGCATTAACTAAAAGGCTTGACTAAAAAATGTTGCATAAAAATTAAGTTAAAGGCTTGCTAATTCAAAGCTCTGTAGTTAATACAAAACCTCCATGTTCTACATTTCTTTTAAACTAAAATGACAGAAGAAGTAAAGAAGCTTACGCTTTCCTGGATAATCCCTTGTTGTAGCATCTCCTAAACCAACTAAGGTCATCATTGGTTCTATCTCCTCAATGCCATTACGATTTTGATTCATGAATTTTCATCCACAAAATTATGTTTGCTACCCCCATCTACCAAGACATGGATGGTTCTTCCCACCACTTTCATTTGTTAGAATTTAGAAGAAGAAGAAGAAGTACCTATCATAGCTTGTACTAAGATTGCAGTTTGCTTTATCTCCTGTCTCTCTTCTTCCATCCCTTCTTCTCTTACCAAGGGCATCGTTTGCAAAGGTTTCCTCGGGCCAGACTAAGATTGGGCCTTGAGTGCAAAAACAGAGAGCTTGACTATAAGACCTACATATCAAGGAGGAATAAAAGTCGACCTTAGTGATCCGATGGTGCCAAATGGAAGCGTCATCGTTCAACGAATAAAAGTAACTCTAGAGATAACAGGCTTATTATAATACTCAATGACAATCCCCTCTCGCTTAAGCTCCTTCAAATCGCTAATGAGATCTTGGAATGTGATACGGGTAACCACCATAACTTTCTCAACTTCTTACATAATTAATATAGAAACCCTAATTTGCAATTTTCAAGATTAGATTCAAAAATAAAAACTAAAAGCTCGCCAGAATATAGAGAGAGCAAATAATTTGTTCGTTAATCGTTTTTTTCGTTACACCCATTCATAACCAACTTCCTAGCCGTTACACTCATCCAATAATATTTTTACACCTGTCATCATTTAAAACCTCATTAAAACGAACTACGTCGTTTTGGCTGACCTTCCCTCCTTTCTTCCTCACCTTTCATCGTCTTCCTTCCTTCTGCTCCTCTGTCGCCACTTTAGCTAGTCCTAACGTGTGACTTCTTGAGTTTCCGCCATTGTTAGTTTCAGTTGTTTGAAATGATTATCATAACAAAAAGAAAAATAAGAAGGAACACAAAGCTTCAGTACCCAAGTGGATTCATATCTGTGGGTTGATTAGATTTACGTTCAGTTAATACTGTTAATGACCTCAACTACAGAATCGAAGTTTTGTTCTTTCATTTCCAGATCATCCACACTACCATTTTCAGCCAAATTATGGTAACCTGCAAAAAGAACCTATAGTTAAGAAGAACACACAAGTTACAGTAATACGTACGTATAGTTGAAGCTAAGGTATAAATCGAAGAAGCTACGACCAAGTTTCACTAACCCCAATTTGAGGGACGTATCCGAGCTCTCGTAGTCGTGTGGAGGAGGACCATTGGAGGAGTTGCAGACATTGGTTACAGACTCTGATGACTGCCCTTCCTCGCAAACCGTATCCTCTGTTGTGTCTGCTGAAATGTATCCGTGACCATTTGATATCTGCATGACCTTCCATTGCACAGTTAGAACATATTTTGAGATCACTAACGTAAATGTATTTGTTTAGTTATGTTGCATGAACGTAGAGAGAAAAATCCTTACTTCTTGTCTTAGTCTCTCATTCTCTTCCGTCAATTGCATTCCCTGCAAAAAGTTTGATTTCTTTTTATATACGTATTAAGTGTCCCTTTTCACAAAGAAATAGAGAAGAACCAGACTCAAAACCACTCGAGTTGCTTGCAAAAGATCACCAACAATGGTGACTCACCTTTCTTTGCAAGTCACCAATCTCTTTCATAACTTTCTCACCCTGTGATCAACACCAAAAATATAATGTAATGTTAACAACAATCATGATAATGTAATTTTATCAGAAAAAGAACAGCTTACTTACTAACCTTCTTTTCGATCACACGGCTCAACCCAACCTCAAGAGACTTCTCAAGTTTCTGCAGTTCTTCTAGGTTTAGTCCTTGGAGCTCTTCCCCTCTCATCTGCCTGTTTTAAAGGTATCCAAGGTAATGAAGTTAATGTAAATCATAATGAACCAATAGCTAATAACAAGTCAAGATTATACTTTAATTTCTGGCATTTGTCAGCGACTTCCTTGTTTAACCCGGAAGAGTTGCTGTCTGCTACCAGCTGCATGAAAAGAACCCGTCATTATAATTTTAGCAGGCAAATTGTGTTATCCGGAAAGAGAGAGTGAAAAAAGGAGTAGTATTTCCATAACAATTCAGAGTTAGCATATATATGTAAAAGAGAAGTCCTGTCCAAATCAACAGTTGAATCAAAACATTCTGAGAGTTTTTATGACATGTAAGAAAAGAAATACTGACAAAGGTAAACTACAAACCTGCAACTCAAGTGACGGTTGTTCCAACATAGGAAGGTTTTTCGAAAGCAAGTTATGCCTTTCCAGGATTTCCTTCATGCTTCATAACAAAAAGAATCATAAAGTCATTACCTAGAATGCAGCCCCATTGAAGTTGATTAATTAACATTCAATCGATAATTAAAAAGTAAATGAAACTTTTTAGGATGTCTCAAGAATTATAGGATTATAGCTTAAAAAGAAGTTTTACACTCTATTCCCTTTGATCCAGCTTCGTGAATCAGTATAGATAAGATACTGCAGTAGAGAACATTTGCACCTTATATCCAGCAACAATTACAAGGAAATCCAAAAAGAAACTTTAAAGGAATAAGTTGATGTAGTATTATTATGATTTCATGTCAAGAGATTAAAAAGAAGAAAAAAAAAGGTGTCCTCTTAAATCACATATCTCATCAAGAATTATAATATCCTTTCTAATTTAGATTACTGCTACTTGAAGCAATCTTATGAGTGACTAAAGACTTGCTGGTTTTTCAACATGCAGTTCTTGACAGCGCATTATAATAAGACATGGTTGTGTTCTGGATCATGTCCAACTCCATCAAAACCCACCATATCCAAAACCTTTGCTAACTTACACTTTCCAAGTTTTCGATTGCATTTTCATCTTCTGATAACTCATAAGTTGAAACACAGACGTCTAGTCACCTCAGCTACTGTCCTAACAATTCATGAAACCTTTGCGTTTGTCTTTCTTGAGCTTCCTCTATAACTTTCTTCTTCTGAACTACGTAACATAGTTTGTCATAAAAGACAAATGAATATGGTTTTGTTAATTGATACAAGACGTTGTTGCATTGCCATGCTCTCCTTGGCAGTAAATGAAGAGAACTACCAGGAAATAGCAAATTCACAACGAAGCAATGGCATTATTAATTAAAAGCTACCAATATAAATAGCATCAATAATGTAATATCATTGATTCAACAATTATTTCAATTCGGGTTTAAGAAAACCACAGATCCGAAAGCAATAAGAAAAGGCAGTAAATTGCAATAATTCTCTAATTAATAACCTTCCATTTTAAGTTAGTATGTTAAACATAAAGCTATTCTGACAATAGTTAGCCTAATTAAGTAATCCTCAGAAGTTTCTTAAACAATCTTAATACCTTAAGTCTCATGATAAGATTAGATTATCACACAGAGGCAACACGAACTCTAGTTTAGTTGAATAAATGCAATTGTTTAACTTGTCCCTAATACATAGGAATTCAATCATAATGTTAAAACACGTCTGATGCCAACAATAATGAAACTTTATTTTGTCTTTTTTTCAATAATTGTAGATTCTTACAATCGACGAAACCTTAATACATCACCAGATCTCAATCAGTATTGAGCTCTTTCTACCCGGCAAATAACTTATCCACTAGAGGACAGTGGAAAGACAGAGGGACCATCCATGATCACCATCCTTATATATATATATATATATATGATCATGAAAGAACGAAAGTTACTCAGACCAATCAGAAGGAAAGCAAGACACTGGAACTTCAGGTTATGGTATCTGACGTGAAATGATGACAAGACTGGAAACTAGTTCAGATGGTGAAAAGTACCAATTTACCTAGAAATGCTTATTTCTCGTTCTTCACAAATCAACTAAAACATCTATTCTCAGCGCAAAACCAGGAGTTCACTGTTCTAACTTCCACAAAAGTACGCATAATTATGCAAGGAATAAATAAGAAGACACAGACACACATGGACAGACGTGCATTGAATAGAGGAGAAGAGAAGAAATACCTGGAGCTGGAGTACTCAAAGAGCTTCCCAGTCGAAGAGAACACGATGAGAGCAACATCAGCATCACACAGAACTGAGAGCTCCTCAGCCTTTTTGAAAAGCCCTCTACGCCGTTTCGAAAAGGTTACCTGCCTAGCCGTGGCGTTGTCAATCTTCTTGATCTGAATCTTCTCTCTCGCCATATCCCTAAAGAATATACTTACTCTGATGAGCAAGAAAAAACCGAGAAAGCTTCGAACTTTCCAAACTTTCACTTACTTGTAACCCAGAGAATAAACCAGCAGATAAAGAGAAGAAAAGGGTTGCTATAAAAAGGAAAAATAAGGACAGGTGGTGAGTAAGAGAAGCGGCATTTGCCAAATTTAGAGAGGAAACCGTGGCGAACCCTAGTTAAGGAAAGACATCTACATGCTTTCCCGGATCCAGAATGAGGAAATGAAAAAAGATTTTGAGAAAAAGAAAACCTACCAATTGCAGGTCAACGAAGCTGAGAAAGAGGAAGTAAGTGGGAGGATTGGCTGACGAAAATTTTTCAGAGTAGTTGGTATTCTGAACCATGTGTCGATGCTTTGGTCATTGTTGTGAGCAAGAAAAGCAAAGAGTCACCAATGGAAGGAAGAGAGAGAATAGGTGATGAGCTAAATTTTTGAAGAAAAAAAAAAAGGACCCTTCTATGCTCTTTCTTCTGTTTTTCTTTTTGACATTTGTGTCTTGTAATAGAGTTTGCAGGATTCCATTAAAACTTAAAGGAGATTTGTGTCCTCAAAAAGATCTTTGTGTCTTTAAAAAGATTTCATTAAAATTTAAAAGAAAATTTTATAGAATGATTATGTCACGTGAGATAGAATATTAGCCAGTTAAATATAGACATATAAAATAGTTGTTGATAGACATACAATATAGTTATTGGAGGTAGAAATGTAGCTTAGGGTAAGTTGCATCTTTTTAGCCTTTAATTGAGAATAAATTTATCGGATACGCTTTTACCTTTCACTTATCTTATTTTTGTGATGTTTTACTTATTAACCTTATACTTTTACTAGTATAAGACAAGTTTGTTAGCATTTTTATTTTTTTACTTGACACGTCAACCTTTTCTTTTATTCTATTTATTTATTTTAATTTTATTTATTTACTTTTTTTTAATATATCAATTTTAAATGTTTACTCTTTTAATCTGCATCATTGTTACATTTGCATGTAGATTTATCATAAACAACCTCTTTATTTTGTAGGAGTAAGGTTGCATACTATTAAATCTCTCCAGATCCCTCTCTTACTGTAGAATTTTGGACTGGGTGCGATGATGATGGTAGTAGAATTGTGTATGTTTCGATAGATATGTGATATTACAAAAAGAGATAAGGATCGAAATTGGGTGATGAGAGTCAAACTATAAGTGACTAGTAATGTTAATAAATTGAGAGAAATCAAACTTAAGTAATTTGGGCATGTGAACAGGAGACATCATGATGCTCCGGTGTGACGTTATGAGAAAATAACCCTTCGTAACTGCAAAAGAAGAAAAGAAAGGCCAAACAATAACCGAAGGAAAGTGATTAAAAAAGATATAACACAGTTAGCCGTTACTGAGGAATTGACCAGAAATAGAAAATTCTGATGTGTTAGGATACGAGTAAAGGATATCTTTTAAAGTGCACCAAAACAGTTAAAGAAATTATTAGGAGCTGTTTACTGTAAAGCTAAGACGACGTATTTATCGACTTGGAAGTCTAACTTTAATGTTCAATCTGTCTTTTCTAGTTGTAAGTCGTGTACAAATTTTTCTGTCATACTACTTGACTTTTCAGCTCGAGTGTATTGCAAGTCGTGTACAAGTTTTTCTATTATACTACTTATCTTTTCAGCTCGGGTGTACAGGAATAGGTCTCTTAAGGTCCTCTGATGCCATAGGATTATCATACTCATATGGCTACTGAGTGAGGATTCATAACACAACTACAGACATGCAGAGTTATACTTTGCAGCTTATCAATTATTAGTAGATTTGAGCATCACATGAGGTATTTTATTTATTTATCTATTTATTTTAATTTTATTTACCCATTCTTTTAATATATCAGTTTTATATATATACTCTTTTAACTTGCATTACTTTTTTCATCGTCACATTTATATGTGGATTTATCATAAACAACTTTTCTACTTTGGAAAAATAAGGTTGTGTACTATCAAACTTCCGTAAACTTCGCTTAGATGCAATATTTAAACCGAGCGTGATCACCAAGAATAGGTTAACAGGGAATAAAAGTAATACACATTAAGCCAAACGTGTTCGTAGGTTAGAGGGAATGTAAGTTTCCCATCTTCTTAGATATAAATTGCAATCTCATGGTTGACTTCATTTTTATTCCTCAAGTTGAGTTCAGGTAAATTGAATTTTGGTAATTTAAAATTTAATTAGATCGAAATAAAATTGATATTACCTTTTTCAATTCATCTCATTAGCTAACATCATTTCAATTCGCTTAACCCATTTGATTAAGTCGGTCTTTTCAAGTTTAAATCTTATCCAAAATTTAATTAATTTAACCTTAATTCATTAATTTAAAATTTTAATAAGCAAATTTTTATACAGTATGAAAATAATTAAAGGAAATTTTATCTTTAATCTATGTGTTAATAGTGCAAGGAATGATGTGTACAAAATTAAACAAAATATAAATCATTTGAATTAATTATGCATATAATTATGTTGCATTTGAATGCATAAAATTTTAATAACAATAATAAAAATTCAGCAAAAATCTCGTTGATACTTAAGATTTAGAGAGATTCAGTAGTACATAACCTTATCTCTAATTAATAAAAAGGCTATTTTTGAATAACTGGCATAAAAATATATTTAATACTTAATAAATAAAAATAAACTAAATAATACCATGAAATAGATAAGATAAAAATATAAATCAAACAAGTTATTACAAGAAAAAGATAACGATGATAATAGGTGATTATGATGATAATATTGTTAGGCGTGAATATGTTTTTATTAAACCACTAAAAAATAATTGCTACAAATTTATATATTTAAACTAAATACAAAAGAAAAATACTAAAATAATTATGAAGAAGTCAAATATCTCTTTAAGTGAGATCTTTAATTTATTTCCTGTCCCCATTAACCAATAATTATGTATTTGTTTAATGACTTAATACTCTATTTTATAGAGCATTATCGGTCTAATTATTAAATAATAAAATTTAGAATAGTATTTTCTTATTATATAAAACTTTTAATGCACTTTTTCATTTAAATTACCGCAATCTAATAATATTATTAG
>JAOSBN010000179.1:2643243-2659516 GCA_027563595.1 Erythroxylum suave | reverse complement strand
GAATAGTATTTTCTTATTATATAAAACTTTTAATGCACTTTTTCATTTAAATTACCGCAATCTAATAATATTATTAGTAGAAATAACGTTATGTTAATAGCAAAATATAGATGAATGTTAATTAAAAAAGAAAATATATGTATAAAAGGGGCCGGAACGGTATATTCAGACGATATTAGTTTAATTTTATATATATTTCAAAATTATTTAGCGAGTTGCCTTAATAATTAACAAAAGATATTTAAAGATTAATGGGCCTGTTTTCTATATTTGTGGGGTCGAAATTAGAGGTCAGCCATAACACACGTTTTGCTCTCTCGTGTAAATCTAACCAACTCATTTATATGAGATTTACTGAGAGTTTGATGTGCACCTAAACCCATAAGAATTCATAAAAGATCTAATATTTATTAAATTTAATATCAATATAAGAATATAATTGTTTAAAAGAAATATAAATGCAATTACGCTATATCCTTATTTATTATTAAATAATAAAAATGAAATTAATGATTGATTTAAATTAATAAATATGTGAAACGGATTATGTTTAATATATATGTGTGTGTAAAAGATGAAAATCATTTAAAATACTTTATGATTTCTTATTAATAGTAAGATATTGTTTATTTAATTTGTAATATTTAAATAATAAAATATTTTTATTTAATTATTATTTTAGTTAAATTAATATATTTTTGTTAAATTTAAAGAAACTTTGTTGTAGCCTTATCAAATACGAATAAATTACCTTTATTTTTTCCCGTTATGTCTATTTGTTCATTGTCTGGTCCTAAGCCTAGCCTGAAGCTCGATCAACCCAAGCTAAGTTTATTAATTTTGAGCCTTTAGGAGTGCTCTAAGAAGGTTCAATAATATCCATCCTTATTCTTAAATGATAGAGTTATTATAGACATATTTTATTAAATGTTTAAATGTTACGATCTTTCTTAACTATATACATGCGTTTAATTCATCTACTTTTGTATATTATTACTAATATCATATAATTAACATAATTGATTAAGATGAAGGGTAATATTTTAAACTAAACGTTTAAAAAACATCAACAATTGTAAATTTTAAAGTATATCACCAATTTAAAAGCAAAATATAATAATACCCCATGGTTCAAAAATTAGACTGAAAATTAAATTTGTGAGATAAGATGTTTAATATTTAAAAGATTGAATTGATATTAAATTATCATAAAATAAATTAAAAATTGAATAAAATTGAAAATTTCTAAAATATAATTAAAGAAGATAGTTATTAATTTAAAGTTTAATTAAAAAGAGATAATGTTAAAGAAAAATCAATTAATTAATTTTGATTTATAAAAACTGATCGATTATAAACTGATCAATTTTTAATAACGTAAATTATGAAAATAAATAAATCAAAAATTAAAATTTTAACTAAAAAATTGGGCGACTTAAATTTTTTATAATTAAATTGCAGATTTTTTTAATGATTGATAATTCACAATTTCACAAAAAGCAAAAGTGAAGCATAAAAGAGAGAGAACCTATTGGACAAGAAAAAGACAAACGGTCTATTTTGAGCCAGACAAAGTCTAGGGGTCTCCGAGGTTGAAACGAAGACAAATCTGTGTCGCTAACTTGTGTCCCTAAACCAACCACGAAAACGACGTCGTTCGGCTTTCTTTAAAATCAAATCCACGGAGAGGGAAGAAGCACGACCCAACCAGAGCCGGTAACTTATTTCACTCAAATAAGAAGAAACAAAAAGCGAAAGTTCAAATGAGTTGAACATGATGAGAGATTGTGGATTCTAGAAGAGAAGGAGAGTGAGAGAGCTTAGCGGTTAGTTCTTGTAATGGCAGAGCAGAGGAACAAGTGGAGCTGGGACGTGAGTGGCTTCGAGGCGAGGGAGTCATTGGCCGTGTCGGAGCCGGAGGACGACCACAAGGTGGCTCCGCCACTCGCGAGGCCCTATTCGACCTCTTCCACGGCGTCGGTTCTTCCTCGCGAGAATTCTGACTTCTCCAAGCAAACTCTCGCCTTCAAAGTCCAGCGGTTGAAGGATAAAGTCGAGGTAAGCTCAGCGGTTAGTGATTTTAGTGGAAATGCGGGAAATTTTGAGTCGATGGAGACGGTTACAGTATCTTAAGTCGTACTTCTGCTATGGTACATTGATGTTTATTTCAGATATCAGAAATCTTCGTAATAATTTTCCGGTGCAGTGTGTGAAAGAAGATTACATGGAGTTGAGACAAGAGGCACGTGAACTGCAGGAGTATTCTAATGCAAAACTCGAGCGACTTACCCGCTATTTAGGTGTTCTTGCTTCGAGTACTTTTAAGCTAGGTGAAAATTTTAGCTCTTCATTGAATATTCTACATAGAACATTTCCAAACAAGCTCATTCTTCTGGTTGGCAGTGTTAGTCATTTTGATTTTTTAGTTCAACAGATTGAATATTTGTTTTAATTTTTTATTTTTAACAAGGCTTTTTCTGAGACTTTGTAACATCTGATTGATGATTTGCATAAGTTACTGAAATCTCTAAAATTTTATACTTGTGTCTTTGTAGGTAGATTGCATAGCGTCTTCTTCACAAGCTTTTAAGGTTATATTCACTTGTTTCTTGTGTCTGAATTATTTAAATGCCAGATCAAGTTGCACTTGAAACGGAAGCTAGAATATCTCCTTTGATCAATGAGAAGAGAAGATTGTTCAATGAATTGTTAACAGCCAAAGGTTGTACCGAAAACCTCTCCAGATTAAAAATTGTTTCTCTTTCTTTCTCATACATTTCAGAAAAGTTGTAAAATTGTCACCCATTTTTTTCATGGTTTATTATCATATTATGCTCCACCAAGCTTATGAAATTTCTATTTTTGTTTGAAAAATATTTTTATTTTCAGGAAACATAAAAGTGTATTGTCGTGCTAGACCATTATTTGAGGATGAAGGCCCTTCTATTGCCGAGTTTCCCGATGACTGCACGATCCGTATAAATACTGCCAATGACACTCTTTCCAGTTCTAAAAAGGATTTTGAATTTGATAGAGTTTTTGGGCCCCATGTTCGACAAGGTTTCACATTGGTGTTTTTATGTTTATTGTTGTTCTTTGTTGGTTCTCTGTCATATTATGTGCTAATCATGTTACATAATATGACATGAAGATAGGTTATGCAATGTGGCTTTTTCCCTGTACTTTTTTGGTCATGCAAAGCATTGCAGGCTTGTTGCTTATGTTTTTTCTGTTATATGTTTGTTTTGCAGCTGAACTATTTAGTGATATCCAACCGTTTGTGCAGTCAGCATTGGACGGTTACAATGTTTCTATATTTGCTTATGGACAAACTGGCTCTGGAAAGACATACACTATGGTATTCTGAAAAGAAAAAGAGGAGAATCTTTTTAAGTAGTCTGCACATAATTTTGTTTGCATATATTTGATTTTCTAGAATGATTTTTTAGTTTCTTAATGCATGCAGATACAGCTTGGCCTGAGTTTCTTTGAGGACTTGTAAAATAGTCTGAGACGTTCTAGTGCAAGATCTGAGAGTGATCTTTTTGATTATTGTGCATGCTAGATATCCTTTGGTAACTGGACCGACTAACTATTTTATTGGAGTAAACAGTTTCACTGTCTGATACAGACCCTTTGGATAACTAAATTCTACTCCTGCTTCATTTGAAAGTGTTTGAACCAAACATCTCACTATATTACACAGGAACCAGTCGCTTTGATTCCTATCTGTTGGATGGTCTCTTGTGGCAGTTGAATGCTTTTTAGAATCTTTTTGTCTAGTCGGTGCTCTTTAATCAATCTTTTGTATGTTATACACACATATATATTCATTATTTTGCATTAATGTGCATGTAGTTTAATATGAACTAAGTTTGCATTATTTTGCATGTTGAATGGCTTTGCTAATGTGATTTCACTTTGCTCAGCAAGGATCTACTTATGATCGGGGTTTGTATGCTCATTGCTTTGAGGAACTGTTAGACTTGGTTAACTCAGATTCAAATTCTGCTTCTCGATTTAGTTTCTCAGCTACAGTTTTTGAGTTCTACAATGAACAGGTTTCATTTGTTCAATGTTTACACTTTCTTCCAATAAAGGGCAATTTGTACTTGTATCTGAGCATGGCTATCTTTTACTTATCTGATTGAGGTATTTTTTTTCCCACTCTTATAGATACGGGATTTGTTAGCAGAGTCTGGACAGAATTTGCAAAAGATCAAAATGGGATCGACTGAATCTTTTGTAGAACTTGCACAAGAAGAAGTTAATAACCCATTGGACTTCTCTAGAGTCTTGAAAAGTGCATTTCAGAGCCGAGGAGATGACTTGTCAAAGTTCAATGTTTCTCATTTGTATGTTCTTTATTCTCTTTGCCCCTGTAAGATGTGAATGTTTGTTGTTCGAGCACTGCCATGGTTTTGTCTAATTAAATGCAAAATGCCTGAAATTGTAAAAAACTAGTTCAATTGATATTAAAGGTTTATATAGCATCACCATGCATCCACGCCTAGGCCTCAGACATTATTTGAAGGTTTGCTTATTTTAACATGATACGTGACTCTATGATTTAAGAGTTCAAGTACAATGATCATGTATAAAACTTTTAGCCAAATGGCTCTTTGTTAGGGGTAGATATGGTTGAATATATAATTGAAGGTTTGGTTATTTTAACATGATACTAGACTCTACAATTTAAGAGGTCAAGTACAATGATCATATACAAAACTTTTAGCCAAAGGGTTCTTTGTCAAGGGTAGATATAGTTGAATATATATTTGAAGGTTCGATTATTTTAACGTGATACTAGACTCTACAATTTAAGAGGTCAAGTACGGTGATTATATACAAAACTTTTAGCCAAATGGCTCTTTGTCAGGGATAGATATGGTAGAATATATAATTGAACGTTTGGTTATTTTAACATGATACTAGACTCTACAATTTAAGAGGTCAAGTACAGTGATCATAGACAAAACTTTTAGCAAAATGACTCTTTGTCAGGGGTATATATGGTCGAATATATGATTGAATCTGCAACCTATAATGAAAGACATGTGGTGGAATGAAATGAATAATAATAGGCAAAGAAAGGATAAAGTTCAAAATATGTTCTAAGGATACCTAGCCGTTGTGTCCATTGTCCCTTTTCTGTTTCATTAGGGTCTACGAACTTGATAATTGTCGTAGGAAACTATCTTTGTGAAGTTCGAATCGGGATTGACTCTTGATTTGGAGATGCATATGTGATGTCTTTTATTATTATAGACAAGAAATGTCTTTGCTTTGGATCGCAATGCTTAAAAATGGAGTTCAAATGACTGATATTTCTCACAACCCATGACTAGCATACAGTAAATTTATGGCACGTAAGGCATGAGCTGAAAAAATTAAAGATGGAATTAAGAGGTTTGGTACTCATCTTTTGGAATTATTTCCCATATTAGAAAACTTCAAAGCACCATTGTTACATATACACATAATTCAGTCTTATAACATTGGCATTCTATGTGCTTCTATTTTTACTATAACCTTCATCAAATTTATCTCAGTGATACGAAGTTTATATCTATGATTCATACTTGTTCTTGTTGCCATTGTAGGATTGTCACAATTCATATATTTTATAACAATTTGATCAGCGGAGAAAACTTATATAGCAAGCTTTCTCTTGTTGATCTTGCTGGAAGTGAAGGTTTAATTGCAGAAGATGATAGTGGAGAATGCATGACAGATTTGCTACATGTCATGAAATCGCTTTCGGCGTATGTTTCCGTTGGCACTTTCTGTTAATTTTTAACCTGTTATTTGTGTAGTGGTTATCATCTAGATGGCCATTTCATTACAGTTGTAGAAGAAATTTTGGGTATATAAGTGAGAAGGGTAGACCTTATGACAATTATTGTCTATTGATTGGAATTTCCTGCCTGTTGTCTGCATGGAGAAGAGAAGTTTGGTAGACCAAGAGAACACGGTAGAGATTAGGATATTATTAGCACTTATTCAGTGACAGCAGTAATAAATTGAGAATCAGTAGTATTTTACGGCATACTTCAGTCATTGGTACATGATCTCAATACAACCTATGCCTCACATGTAGGTTGGGAGATGTTTTATATTCGTTGACTTCAAAGAAGGAAGTTGTTCCGTATGGAAATTCAATGCTAACAAATATCCTTGCGGACTCTGTAGGTATTGTATTTCTTCTTGTTTTCTGCACTTGGTTAGGCTGCATAACTTCAAAACCAATTTTCAGCGTATGCCTCTCCACTGCAATCTTGTTACAGCTGATTTTGTAGAATTTATGAACATTTCAAAATCTCAAGTAGATTATGGCTAAATTGGTGATCATCGAGCAAATTCAGTTACATATTGTTCTCTTTGAAGGAGATGGCCGCACTATGTGTATCGTTTGGCGTAATGTACCTTGCAAGTTGAAGAATCCAATAAACGGAACTATCATTCTTTGTTATCATGCTGCCTGCTTTGCTCATTGATTTCCTCTCTTATCAATCTTGATTGCTTTTACGATTTTTCTTTTAGGGGGAAGCTCAAAGACTTTGATGATACTCAACGTGTGTCCAAATGCTGCAAGTTTAGCTGAGACGTTGTCCTCCCTCAATTTTTGTGCATGGGCTAGAAATGCTTCATTAAGCCTTCAAAATCATTATACAGTTAAGAAGTGGAGAGATGTAGTAAGTATCTGTCTTGCTATATGATTTCAGAAGCAAATCCTTCAATTTGCTCAGAAAATATTCCTTCTAGCTACCACTTTGTTGTCAATGAAGAGAAGCTTAAGGAAGTAGTGATCTGGTTGGGGAATCTACTTGGTGCAAAACAAGCTTATGCCAGCAAAATCCTTCTTGTGAAATTTGGAGAAGTTAGTCCGTTGTAGATCACTGAATATAAATTGGGTTATTATGTATAGAATTGGAGATAAGTTTCAAGACTTAATTCACGAGGATGATTAGGAAAAATAGAGACGATAGTTTAAGAAAGGTTCATTAGGCTTTCGTTATGTTTTTGATTTACTGCTATTGTTTGTTTAAAGATAAAACATGTGAGGTCACGCTATGTGATGATTGTAAAGTCATTCTTGTAATTGATCAATGTAGCTAGTTTGGAACATGCCCATTCAGTAGTTGTGATGATTCTTGTAGGCAAATGATGTATGGAAAGACTTGTATGAGAAGGAAAAGGAAATTCATGATCTGAAACAAGAGGTTTTAGGACTGAAGGAAGCAATTAAAGATGCAAACGATCAATGCATCCTCCTCTTCAGTGAAGTTCGGAAGGCGTGGAAAGTTTCTTTCACACTGCAGTCAGATTTAAAGGTTTTTTAACTTCAAGTTTGGTCTACTGTCTAATTCCTAAGGAGTTACTGTCATTTTCTTGGTTCTTTTTTGCTCTGGAGTGTCCTTTCTTCCATTCTTCATCTTTACCAAAAACAGAAATCAGAATAGAAAACTTTCTAGTTTATAAATGTATTTCTATATGTATTGAGTGAACAACAATCTATTTTTGACCTATGTATTATCATTTAATTTTTGCATGTGTGTCGGTGTGTTTATTCCTTGTTCACTTCAGGAAAACATGAATTTACTTCTTTATTTTTACTTGATGCAGTCTGAGAATGTTATGCTTGCGGACAAGCATAAGGTAGAAAAGGAACAAAATGCTCAACTTCGAAATCAATTGGTACAATTATTACAGACGGAGCAGGAACGAAAGTTTCAGATTCAACAACGAAATTCCACAATTCAGACATTGCAGGTTGTTTATACTTAAATCTTAATATTTCAACATGATGAATATTTGTCAGGTTCTGATGTTATGTTGCCTACCAATGAGTATAGAGTTCATCCACTGCATATATGTGGACTGTGAATCATTTGACAACTTCTTGAATAGTTGTTCATTGTGGTCCGGTCTAAACTGCTTTGGAAGCATTATCATTATTGAACAGAGCAGGCATTTTCATTTTTAAATCATATATTCTTGACTTCAAAGCTCTGCCATGTTCAATACCTTTCAGAATCATTGTCTTGGCCTTTCTATCACTTATTCCAGGGAAACTATGACCTTCCTTTCCTAGATAAAATCACATTCCTCTGATATTGTTCTACTGGTCATTGAATTTCTATTCATGTTTTAATCATTACGCTGGCCTTCAATTTCTGTGTAGGCCAAGATTAAAAGCTTGGAAGTTCAACTCAGTGAAGCCTCTGGTCAAGGAAAGTCAAACGTTTGTTCCGATTCATCTTCTGGAACTTCATCATTTCCCAAGGGACATGGGGATGGAGATGCTTCAACAGTAACCAAGAAACTTGAAGAAGAACTAAAAAGACGTGATACTCTCATTGAGGTCTGCTACACTTTGCAAACTTGAAGAAGAACTAAAAAGCTATGTAATCTTGCATAACAGGAATAACTAACTTGAACATGAAATTATGGGGGCCGAGTTTCTTTCTTAACAATTCCACATGCTAACCTGAAAAAAGGAGGATATCTAAGAGCTTGACCAAGTTTATGCCTTTCTGTAACATAGAAGATAGGATTATTTGAGTTACAAGGCCTTTCGATAAAAGATATGGTTTTACGATTATGTTCCATTTTAACAAACTAAAGATGAGCTGTTGATCTGAAGATGAGATGTGTAATTTTTCAATTATGCCCGATTTTTCTTAACCCACTATATAGTTCAACATGTTTCACTTATGTAGATACGCATAGAACCACATTTCATGTATCACTTCTGCTGATCCCAATATATAAGTGAAAATTAAGTTTCTGTGTATGACGTGCAGGGCCACTAAGTTTTTTTTTCTTATTTCCTGTGTGCAGAGATTGCACGAAGAAAATGAAAAATTGTTTGATAGATTAACGGAAAAAGCATCATCAACTGGATCTCCACAGGTTCTCTTTTCATCTGACGAACATTTCTGAAGAATGTTGATACTTCTCTTTCAATTTATTTTCACTATTGTGTGCTTGTCACTGAAAAAACAGTGTTAAACCTTATATTAGGATATCATTGGCAAGACTTTTGAAGTCTTCTTGGATAGAAACTTGTGTGTAGAGTAGCAAAGGTTCCAAGATTTTTCACTTTACTTCAAGAATATGGTCTTTAGGTTATACTCTTTTCCATTATAAAAGATCCTGTGCATTGGAACTTAGAGATCATTTATCTTGATCCATGTAATTTGAAATGTTGATTTTGTGTATGTATTGTCATGGTATTTTTCATCTCTCTCAGTTGTTTGCTATAGAGTTTTTTAACAGATTTTGTCAATATCAAATTTCATAGGCATGTAGATATATGCAAAACATTTTGGTACAATTTTAAGAAGTTTGTATCATTTTCTTATGTTGACTAGTAAGGTGATAATGGCATATTCACCATTGTGATTTTCATTAAGTTTGCTGTATGTTCTAATGCTACCATTTCATGGACTTAATAGGGCTTACAATGCTCGGGCTGCTTTTCTATTGTCTGTCTTAATTGTTTATTGCTGTTAGAATGGCTTCTTGACATGATATTGGAGCCTTGCACGACTGTGACTTCTCAAGTTCAAGTTGTCATTGCCTCCATTTCTGATATTTGTGATGTATTTTGGTGTGTTATAGAATGATATTTGTACCATTTGTTGAGCCTCATTCAACAGCTTAAGGTTTTGGATTGAGTGGTTTCTTGATTTTACAAGCCACAAAACTAGGCAATACAAGATTACACTAATACTAAAGAATAACATCCTTGCGCTACGAGATACTTTTATAGAGGAACCGTGGCTCAATAATGCTAATTTTTTAACTTTGTTAACTTCTTTTAGCTCTCCAGTTCGTTACTCAAAGGAATGACCAATGCTAGGGATCTGGGAAGGTGATGTCATTTTGAAACAAATATTACTTATCATTTAACGTCTTGTGTTTTCCCTTTCATCCTTCTTATGCTGACAGCTGCTTATTTAACTTGCAGGAGTGAAGGCAATAATAAAGGGCTTCCAATAGATGTTGTTCCATTTTCAACTGATAACACTGATGGAACAATAGCCTTGGTTAAATCAGGTACTGAGAAAGTTAAAACCACGCCTGCGGGAGAATATCTTACAGCTGCTCTAAATGATTTTGATCCTGAACAATATGATGGACTTGCTGCCATTTCAGATGGAGCAAACAAACTTTTGATGCTGGTAAATGTTTGTAATTGTTAGTTAATTTTCCTGTATTGAACATTATTTTCTGTTCTCTTCAGCTGAATACCAATATTGGCCTCACCATGTATTTGCTGATTTGAACTGTATGTCAGTTACCCCTTTTGGGATGTGAAACGTGTTAAATTAAGTTCCTTTCTTTTGAAAAGAATGAGTTTGAAGCATGACTAAACAGTACCCCCTTGTGGATCTGAAACATGTTAAATTAAGTTCCTTTTTTTTTTTTGAAAAGAATGAGTTTGAAGCATGATTAAACAGTACCTTGATAACAAATTTGCTGATTTTTTAACAAGATTGGGACGAATAATTACAGGTTCTAGCAGCTGTGATTAAAGCAGGTGCTTCTAGGGAGCATGAAATACTTGCTGAAATTAGAGATACTGTGTTCTCTTTTATTCGTAAAATGGAACCAAGAAGGGTAATGGACACCATGCTTGTTTCTCGTGTCAGAATCTTGTATATAAGATCCTTACTTGCTAGATCTCCAGAGCTGCAGTCCATCAAGGTAATGATCATTGGTTGCTTTCTTCATTCGGTTAATCTGCTGAGCATGTATACTGTGCCTTTGTTGAGATTTCACTGTTTTGTCTTTTCTCTTCCTTCACTTTATAGGTTCCTTCCGTAGAATGCTATTTAGATAAGGCTAATACTGGACGTAGTAGAAGCTCCAGCCGAGGTAGCAGTCCTGGAAGATCCCCTGTGCGTTACATAGATGAACAGATTCAGGGATTTAAAGTGAACATAAAGCCAGAAAAAAAATCTAGGTTGTCATCAGTGGTTCTGAGAATGAGAGGAATCGATCAGGTACCTGCTATTCTGTTCTGCTTTTCATGTCATTATTTTGAGGATAGAATGCTCATACTGACCATAAGTTCTAAAGTGGTTTAAAGAATAGGCAAGATCGATAAACAACTGACCAGTTTTAACAATGATCTGACTCCCCAGATTGCATATACTAGCCACGTGAGTACTTGTATGCACATTTTCCCCCTCCTCTTCACACACTACAATATGCTTGCACATGCAGAGACATCCCTACACGTTATGGAAAGTGCAAAAAAAGGGAATTGTGTTCATTGTGCATGGACAGAGCTCTGTGTAAGACGATAATGAAGAACGAAAATACAAAATGTGGGGATGTTTTAATCTTTCTTAAGTATAACTTTAAATAATGAATGCGGATGAAATTTCTTTCATGCTCTCTTGAAGTGTATTTTTGATTGTCTTGCTAATGCTTCATGTTCTTATATGTTCTCAAATCCTGCAATCTTCTGATTATGGTAAGGAATATTTACAAGATGCAAATGGATTCTTAAAACCCTCAAGTTTTACGATGATGCATGCAGGACTCATGGAGGCAGCAAGTTACTGGTGGAAAATTGAGGGAAATACAAGAGGAGGCAAAAAGTTTTGCCATAGGAAATAAGGCCCTTGCTGCTCTCTTTGTTCATACTCCAGCTGGTGAGCTGCAGAGGCAAATTAGGTCCTGGCTTGCAGAGAACTTTGAATTTCTTTCAGTTACTGGAGATGATGCATCTGGGGGAACCACTGATCAACTAGAACTACTTGCAACCGCAATTATGGATGGTTGGATGGCTGGGCTTGGTACTGCAGTGCCTCCTAGCACAGATGCTCTTGGTCAGCTGTTATCTGAGTATGCAAAGCGGGTATATTCTTCTCAGTTGCAACACTTAAAGGTATGCTACTTCATTGTTTGTCCAATGAACAAGTTAAGGTTATGTTTCTATGTGTTTTTGATATGACGATCGAATATTTTATTCTCTATATGGTCAATAACCTTCCTTTAAACTCATTATACATTACTACCTTGATTAGCATCTTTGTGTGTGTTATTTTTATATTTTTTCATATTCCTTGTTTTATTAGTGAGCTCCTTTTTGGTTGATATTAAATGGGTGCATCTTTCTGGCTGATATTTGTTTACTCGGTGGTAATATTCCGTCAGCCTTCTTTGAAAAGCCACTTTACAAGAGGAGTTTGTATATTCTGATAGAAACTTGATCGTAGAAGCAAACTTGCAAAACGCCACTCTTCTGTCAGAATTTTTGGTGTTAGGAAGAAGTGTTCAATCTTGCAGGATTGATATAATTTGTACAACTCCGAAATATAAAAAATGGTTAACGATCATGGTCTAAATTCTTCTGGAGATGTGTCAGTCTCTGCATCTTGAAATGCTACCTTAAGTAGGTGCTAATTTATTGTGATTACTAATATTGAGAATGATTAATATATCTGTATTACCAAAGTTCAGAGTATATATGAAAGCATACTTGATTGAAGTACAGTTAATTTGAATGGCTATATATGGTAAGTTATGCATTACCACCTTGATACTCTGTCACTTAGTCTTCATGCCCTAAAATATTTTACTTCCCATTTGCTTGAGCTCTTAATTTTGCTGTTGAAAGTTATTACAATCTTCTTAAAGAACCTAAGAGCTCCTATAACAATATGTTACCTAATATGTCATTCTGGTTAGCATGCATAGTTAGAAGAGCATTCTGCATCTTTAAATTCATGTTTCAAAAGTTTTAGCACTCTACTTTATCCTTTATTTAGTGCCCGTAACATGCACTTTTTTCTACAAGGTTCTAACTACAAAAGTGAAATTGACTAATTAGATACTATCCTGCATTTACGTCATTCTCTTTGAATGTACAGTTCTGCACTCATTAGAATCTGTTTTGAGGTTCTAAGCATGTCTGATTTTTCTTTGTACTGCTGCTTTTATTTTTATCAGGATATTGCTGGAACATTAGCCACGGAGGAAGCAGGAGATGCAACACAGGTTTCTAAACTGCGTTCTGCTCTTGAGTCTGTTGATCATAAGAGAACAAAGGTAATTTTCCTGACCAGTATGTTTTCCCTCTGCTTTTGAGTTTGTTATAGATGCCTCACTTGTTACAAGGAGTCAATTTTCCAATCAATATGCTATGGTAGTTATTTGTGCTTCATGGTTGATTGAATTGCTGTCATTCTTTGGTCTGTTTGAGTTATCGAGAATGAGAATATTTGAATGATATGATATAATTTCCCAGCTGAGGTCGTAAACTGTTCAATGCTAATGGATATGGAAGATTGGGATGCTTATGCGATCCATATGTCAGCGAAACCTTCTGTCAAATAGTTATTTATTTAGGATGAAATGTTTGTTACTTAGTGCAATTTAGAGTTTTCTTTGGAATGGATGTTTGAAAATGGGAGTTCTGTTTCATTTTTGGGTTTTCTTCTTCTACATAGCCTTTTGAGGCAGGGTAAAATTTTGGACTAGAACCATGTGCAATAGTACCTAGATTTAAACTTTCATGGGATAATTACTTTAGCCATGAAATTTGAACTAGAATCATCATGGAATTTGAAGTATCATGCTGCTGTTGATACTATGCATTTGAGAAAGGTTATGAACCAAGTGTGATTCTGCTGCATGGTTATTGTCCTCTTGATACAATTTTTTCTTTTTGATTTTTGTCTCTAGTTGAGAATGCTATGCATCTCTTTTTCACTCGAAGTCTTTCTCATATTGATGTCACTTTGCGACGTGTATCTCTTTTTGTAATAATCGTGTGACATTGATTTTTGTTATATCTTGATGCAATTAATTTATGCTGTTAGATTTTGCAACAAATGCGAATTGATGTAGCCTTATTGACATTGGATGATGGTGTTTCACCCATTCAAAATCCTCCAACTGCTGCAGAAGATGCACGATTAGCATCTCTAATTTCCCTTGATGGCATACTGAGGCAAGTCAAGGTTTGTACCTGTAAATGAAACTGATCTTATAGTATGTTGAAATTGAAAGGAAAAACATGAAGCAGTGATGTACTTGGTGTTTTGAACAGGATATACTGAGGCAATCTTCAGTAAAAATGCTGGGTAAGTCTAAGAAGAAAGCATTGCTTGCATCTCTAGATGAACTAGGGGAACGGATGCCTTCTCTTCTTGAGATCGATCATCCATGTGCCCAAAAGCAAATTGCTGATGCTCGTCTGGTAGTCCAGGTACATTAAGTTCGTTATGGTTTTTTCTTTTTTCTTTTGCTGCTTTTGTGTCAGGTAGACATTTTTTATCATAAGATCAAGCTTCCTGTTCGATAGGCTGAGAAATATGCAGAATATTATAAACATGCAATGTGCTTGTTTGCTTGGTTTAAGAGGATCCAGTTGGGGCCGATCAATTCCTTTTTGTTTTGATCTGTCAAGGCCAGGGAAAGTGTTATTGTAGGATGATAAGAAACCTTCTTCACTGCATTTGAATGAGAAACTTCTGTCCAATTTCAAACTTGATTATAGCACAGTTATCTTGTTTAGATCTAATCCTTCACTCTGTTGACGCTGCAGTTGATTCCTGAAGAAGATGGCGACCTTCATGACCTGGCACAAATGCAGAGATCACTTACAGATTTTGGCTTGAGTACTGAAACTGGTGTGGCACAGTGGAACGTCCTGCAGTTTAATACAGGCTCAACAAGTCCGTTTATCATCAAGTGTGGAGCAAACTCAAATTCTGAACTTGTAATTAAGGCCGATGCACGGGTTCAGGAGCCTAAAGGTGGTGAAATTCTGAGGGTTGTTCCAAGACCATCTGTTTTGGAAAATATGAACTTGGAAGAAATGAAACGAGTATTCTCGCAACTTCCTGAAGCTGTAAGTTTACTTGCCCTGGCAAGGACTGCAGATGGTACACGAGCTCGGTATTCTAGATTGTACAGGACTCTAGCAATGAAGGTTCCATCACTGAGGGATCTAATCGGTGAGCTTGAGAAGGGGGGAATTCTGAAAGATGTCAAGTAATGAGTTCCAAGCCTGCAAAATATCATATCCTTCTGTAATATGTATTGTGTGTTCATAATATTCTTCGGGTGGGGAGGTAGTACGAGCTAGGATTTTCTAAGCTCAAACAAACAATTTTTTTGTATCATATCCTACTATTTATTTGAGCCGAGGAAATCTGCATTTAAATCTTCATCCCAGTTGCAATGTAATGTACACACGAGTTTGCTTAGTTCCTAGCTTCTTCATCTAACTAGCAATTTTCTCCAACGTGTTCCATTATTCGATTCATTGGTATCCCAGAAACCATTTGTTATTTGTTGATAATCTCATGTGCAAGTTTTTCTTTTCTTGTGCCACATTCATTTTCTGGGATTAATAAGCGGAAACAAGGTCTGTAACATCACCAGGGTTAGACATTCATGGTGGCAACAATTGCACAACTGAAACTATTGCGAGGACATGATTTCCTGTACTAACATGGGTAGTAGTCTTGCTGTTTAATAGTGCAAGTGACTGGGGACTGATATGGTCGTTTGTTTTCCGAGAGTTCTTTGCAACTGATTTCAGACGGGCTTCTGGCCGGAGAATCCGGTGAAGCTCCCGAATGACCCCATCATTTTACAAGCTGTATGTACATATCAGCCTGTTTACTCTTTATCTATAACTAGCAGGTATATATTGCACAAATGCGCATTAGTTATCCTTATAGATATGCCCACTAAAATTTTCAAAAATATTATGTCAAGAAATTTTTTTCATTTAACATTTTCTCATTCCATAAATAATGATTAAAATCCGCAACAACAGATGTAGGTGGTGTCATTTTAGTGTTGTTATGTTGATCATTTCTTAAACTCTGTTGATCTTTATCAAATGTTGGCGTTCTTCTTCTTTTTTAACTGTATTTGTTTTTTGTTAGTAGATAGATCTCAGTTGAATGATTTGTTTTGTTAAATGGTAATAAATTAATACAATATATCAGTTTGAATAAGATATTTTCATGTTATCATTATTGTCGTACAAAAATAACAATCACTTGTTTAATAAATTTCAAATATCATTGTATAAAATATGTGACTAAATATTGCTCAATGTACATGACAGAAAAGATAAAATAATTTAAGATCATGTTCACCACAAAAATACAAAAGAAAAGTTATGAATACATAACGATAGCAGTAATAGATTTACACAGGATATTAAATTATGAAAGTTATGAACGTTTCACGGTTATATTGTTTGACATATTGCTAATAAAGTCTAAGA
>JAOSBN010000179.1:2621800-2643143 GCA_027563595.1 Erythroxylum suave | reverse complement strand
GAACGATATCCGCTTACCGCTACTACATTAATTTGTTTAACGGAAGTGATTTCTTTTATATTTGGTTGCAGGCGACAACATCACCAAATTTTGTACCCATTCACCTTGAAGCAAGTACCTTTTATAATGACCTGACAAGAACATTCAAATATAAATTAAAAGTCAGCATCTGCAGAGGAATGAAGAATTTTCTTTGCTTACGAATGAACCAACAATGTAAAAATGAAGTTGAAAAATAACGTTTCAAACCTCGAAATGTATGACAAAACTTCCATTCATTTCCATGTAAATCCTTTGTAACCAATTCCTGCAACGGAGGTTGTCTTGATATATCCTGTGATGCATTCGAAACCTAATTTCGCTTTAGCAATAGTTGTTAATTTTCATTAAAAAACTTACTAATTATCATAAGATGCATTTTACTAACCAATGGCGGCAAGCACTCATCACCATGTCGTTTAAGAATCACAAGTGCACTATGAGAATTGACATCTGAAGGACTCAAGGTCTTACAAAATGACCTTACGTTAACCTTTGGTTTAGAAACTCTTGGAGTTGTGTTTTGGACTGAATTCTTATCTTGATGATATTATAAGATAATTATATATCATAAGAATAATTTGCCTTTGAATGCTAAATTGTGCATCATATAATATAAAACATAATGAAGTGAGTACTTACGTTGGTCTCAGGCAGTAACATAATTTCAGCAAAGGGTTCATCTGTATCTGGGTCAGCCTACAATTTATTATAACACAATAAGAGAAAAATGAAATCATAAAACCTAAACGAAACTTCTAAACTAATTATCCTTAAGTTGAGATCAATAATTTAAACGTCAATGATAGTAATAACGCACTTTCAATTTCACTTTTGTTACACGACAAAGGATCTTTAATGGTAGGTTATAAACTGGAGTTTTCTTCTCGGTTGGTTGGTTAGTTGACGCTTTCATTTGATCAACACATTAATAAAAAGCGATTTAAAGTCATATGTGAAATGGAGAGTCAACGATACAAACATAAATCAAATCAATGTAAATAGCTTATAAGTTGGTTAATACTAAACAAATGATAAGAAAGCAGATCATATAAATTGGACCTGTTCAATATGCCCTTGAGGGAAGTAAAAGACATGTTCATTTTATTGAGGGACAGTAACAAGAGGACCAACACAAACATACCAAAGCTCACGATAAAGAGCAATTTCAGCATTTGTCGAAAACATTCCGTCATAAGATCATGATATAATAACCATATAAAACAAAAGTAAACTACAATGACTCTTTAATTCACCTCAAATCACAAACAAATCATATACCAAATTTTACCTTAACTATAAAGACAACTCGTACAATTTTATCGTTCAACCTCCATATAACTCCTCAGTGGTGAGGTTAACTGTAGCTATAACAAAAATTATATCCTCTTTCACTGCTTGTGAGGAAAGAATGATTTTTTAAAAAATATTTTAATTATTTCATTTCAATTGAAAATCAATTTGAAATGGTCTTATACGTATAAAGATACGAATGAAACAGCTATATTGAAAAGATATACTAACTAGAATATAACGGTTATATTCTATATGTTTGTAACGGTAATATAACGATTAGAATCAATCTTTTTCTATAAATACATAAGTTTCATTCACATATGAAGGCAAATTTTCTTCTTCTTCTTCTTCTTTGGAATTTTTCACTACAAACATGTCGTGGCCTCGTTATTTGTTCTTTTTATTATTAATTATTTTTTTAATCATAGCAATATTTCAAATCGAGGGGAAAAATGATTTTGAGTTGGATGTAATAATTATTTTACTTGTCATTTTTCCTTTGTTCTTTATTGCAATATTTATTGAATAATATTATAATTATGTTTTTATTGTTGTTTAAAAAACATTATGGAAATAGTAGGAATTGAATGTTAACAAGTAAGAAATTAAGAATAGAATTCATTGCTATAGATGTTCATGAAAGTGGAAAACATTTTCATTTAAGCGAGAAATGGTTATCAAAGGATCAGTAAACGTATGTCATACTTTGTGGTAGAAGTAGAAGACAACATGTCATTTAAACAAAATTTATGTTTAACTCAGTTGAGAATAGAAAAACAAACATTGGAGACATTTACCTTTAGCACTAGGCGAACTTGTAGAATCATCAGGTTGAACTTCCATATTACTCTTTGTCTGCTTAGGTTCACTGTAGTTAGGAGGAAAACTATGGCCGTTACAGTAGTGAAAGTTTTCCGACGTCTTTCTTTGGTTTTTCACAATCGTCCTTCTCCGTTGTGATGAGTTTGGTGCGGGAAAAATTTATCGCTCTAGACGTCGAGATAATTTAACGTTCTTGTTGATGTCTTATCTGTTGGCAACGTTTGAAAAGTTTTGCTAAAGTAACGAATTACTTTTTATACATCAAAGAAGTGTCAGCATAAAAGTAGGCTTTCATAATTAAAAACCAAACGATTTTTTAATGAATGTGTCATAAAGTATATTAAATATGTGATATTATTAAGTAATAGTGAATTTGTATTGGTAAATAGTTTATTGGTTATATTATTTTGTTTGAGAAAAAATACTTAAATTCATCTGTATGTAATAGCTAATCTTCATGGATTAATATGTAAGTAAATTGAGTTGTAAGTGAACGTTATTCGTTCTCAGCAATTCATCTTCATTCGTCCGCATAATAATCATAAAACTTAAACTGTGTACATGAAATTAAGGCTCAAATATAAAGCAAATGTAGATATTTTTCAACTTTAAGAATGTATTTTAACGCTAGCAATTGAATTTCTGTAACATTTATGACATCAGATTTAAGAACAATAAGTTGTGAAGAAAATTGTTTTCATTATAGGAGGATATTTGCTTTTTTAAAATTATTACAAAGTCTCTGTAGCATTAACGACATAAGACTAACAGTTGAATTTCTGTAGCATTTATGACATAACATTTGAAAATAATAAGTCCGAAGAAGATTTTTTTCATTATAGTAGGCTATTTGCTTGTATTAAATTATTTAATTGTGTTGCGTTTGTTGGGAAAAAACAATTTATCACTCCAGACGTGGAGATAGTTTCGCGTTCTTGTTGATGTCTTATCTGTCGGGAAAGTAATAAATTAGTATTTATTCATCAAAGAAGTCTCAGCATAAAAGTAAGCTTTCATAATTAAAAACAAAACGATTTTTTAATCAATGTGTCATAAAATATATTAAATATGTGATAATATTAGGAAACAGTTATTTTGTATTTGTAAATAGTGTATTTGTTGAATTATGTTGTTTGAGAAAAAAATACTTAAATTCATCTGTACGTAATAGCTAATCTTTATGGATTAATCTGTAAGCAAATTGAGTAGTAAGTTAACGTTATTCATTCGCGCCAATCCATCTTGATTCGTCCGTATAATAATAATCATAAAACTTAAGCTATATAGATGAAATTAAGGCTCAAATATAAAGCAAATGTGGATTATTTTTAAACTCTAATAATGTATTTTAACGCTACCAGTTGCATTTTTGTCTCTGTAGTATTTATGACATAAAGTTATAAAAGTAGGTTAAAACAAAATGAGGATATAGAATCTACACTTTATGTATTTGTCAGTTAGTGTGTTGTTTTCAACCGCAATCAATGTTGTCTCTAGGCGTATAGGTTGGGTAGCATTTGTGAGATAAAGTTCAAAAGTATAATGAAGATTTTAAAACACACGAGGACAAAGCAATTTGAATTGTTGCAAACTATTTGCTTTTGTACGATTCTTAAAAAGCATATTGAAACTGCTCAAGAGTCAAAAGTTGTAGGACATAACAACGGTCTGATTTTCGTAAACAACCTCACACTAGGATTTTTCTCAGTTAGGATGTAGGATCTACTTAAAAACTACTTTTTGTATTTGTTTGGTTGTGTTTTGTTTTCTACCGTAATTAATGCTATAGGGCTCCATTGAATTGCCTATGTATAGGGTGCATGTATATAACATGACAATATAATTTCCTAAGTTTAACTCTAACTAAGTTGAAAGAATTGGTCCATATAAAATTTTATTAAAGTGTCACTAAAATTAACGATATTTTAGAGTTTTCTTTGAATTTTTAGGAATAATTTTGAATGAAATAAAGTTGCCCAGCCGAACTTCTCATAGGGAAAGTTGGTTTAAAATGAATCAAGTTCAAAAGCTCCCAAGGCACCTTCAACGGAATCCATCACAAGTTGGGGTTTCTGTAATAATCATAGTACCATGTCCCTAGCAATGGGAATCTTGCTGGAAATAGATTTAAAAGCTTCAACCATGTAAAAAGCTCCATGTCGTGAGCAAGAACATGTTCAAACAAAAACTGAGATTAGTTTAAGCATACAAAGTATAAACAAAGAAATGAAAGAAGAATCTGAGCATTACCATCAATGTTCTGTGTAATTTATTTTAAGCTACCGTTAAAAAACTCCAAGCTGATTTTTTTCTGCGTTGGTCTATTTCTTCCTGATTTTTCCAAGACTACAACAGTTGCCTTCGGTAAAAGTAGCCTTGCAACATTACAAAACAGCAACCAACAACACCTAAAACAGATCTGAAAACAACCCATACAAAGCGATAACCAACTTGTACATCAGGACATGATCTATAGAGGTGAGACATCAACACGCCTCTAGGCAAGATTGGTTGTACATGATTAGGCAAGAAAATCTCTTGAGAGAGGACGGAGAGAGAACTGAGAAGGAGAAAGAAAATAATTTGAGAGAGAGAGAGAAGGAAGAGAGAATCGTGTGAGAGAGGAGAGTATGAGAGAAATTCTGTGAGCAAATTTGAGAGAGAGATAGAAGAAAGAGAAAATCGTGTGAGAGAGGAGAGTATGAGAGAAATTCTGTGAGCAAATATATGCCAACGCGAACGCATGCTAACCGTAAGATCAAAGGTAGGCTAGCGAGTTTGCAAGTGCTAGTGTCTGTTGTTAACCACAACTATGAGTTAAATATGTCAAAACAATAGCTGTAGGTCCTAAAGATCCCATCCAATTCCTTTTGTTGATTCAATGGTTTTGTTTTTTTTCCTCAACTATCAAAAAAGTAAATTCATACATTATGACTGTCAGAATGCAAATTGTTTTTCATATCATTTTATTGTTGTCTTCTGCACTTGGCATAGGGTAATGTTATTTTTTTTGGGAAAAGTGAGCTTAAACAAGTAAATTAAACCAACAAGTTTGCAAGTGCCAGTGTCTTTTGTTAACAACAACTAAACTTCGTGGCCGAGGTGGACAAGAATAGTGGGGAAGTAACCTTAAGAAAACAACATTTGCCCGATAATGATAAAGTCCACGTTGTATTTGTGAGAATTTAATTTAAGTTTAGACAAATTAACAGACTTTATTTTGTTTAAACCAGAATAAAAACATAATTATAATTTTTTTCAACAAATATTGCAATAAGAAACAAAGGGAAAACAACAACTACAAGAATTATTACATTAATCTCAAACTCACGTTTCCCTTCTATATGAAATATCCCTATGATTAACAAGGTAATTAATAAAACAAAGAAAACATAACGAGGCCAAGACATGTTGATAATAGGAAATTTGTCAGTAAACGAAGAAAAACTTTATATAAATATGTTAATGATAGAGCGATTATATGGCCTGTAGCATAACTGCTTCCAATAGTAGATCAATATGTATATTTATACGTATAACGTGTTGACCAATAATTTAAAATCAAAAGTCTAAAAATTAACGCATACGAATACTCACTGAAGACCCTAATGATAACGTATTAAAACCCAGTTATGAATTCCATTTTCCATCGTTCTGCAACTCACCCTTAAAACGAGCTTCACGGGTACCTCAAGAGAAGTAAGATTGTTGCCAGAAAGGTTGACTCCTTCTAAACTATTGAACTCAGGCCCAACGCAAGATTCAAGGTTCGTTGGCAAAGAACATGAAACATCGAACAAAAACTTCTTAGACCTCAAAAAAACCTTTTTAAGGGAAAAAACAAACAATTAACTTGTAGATTAGGACAGGATCTATGAAGATGAGATATGAACAAACCTCAACGATGGCTCAACGCAAGATTGGTTTGATGTGGTTGAGGAAGCAAATCGCTTGAGAGAAGAGGGAGAAAGATGGTGTGATAAGGAGAAAGAAACTTATTGGAGAGAGAAGGGAGAGCGAATCGTTTGGGAAATTACAGTCAGCAAAGATATATCTAAGGGCATAAGATTTTTAACCGTTGAAATAAACAGACGAACGGGATGAAATTGATTATTTACACTATAATAAGAGTTTTTAATCATTTTTTCATTTATTCGTGTATAAATAATTGGATATTAATGAAAAAGTGATAAGGAGAGGAGGCAATCAATGATTTGACTATAAAAGTTCAATAAAAAACATCAAAGAATCATATGGTTGTAAAAACAAAAACCTTGATGAAATCTTTAATTTGTTGAAACTTCAATTGGCGTTAAAACTTCTTAGAATAGGGCTAAAAAATTTATAAAACTAATCATAAATTCATAAAATAATAAAAAAGTAAATGATAACAATATTAAAAAATAAAAATTACAATTGCCGTTAAAACTTCTTAGAATAGGGCAAAAAAATTTATAAAACTTATGTTGAATAATTACATTTGGTCGAAGCATGACAAGAGTAACATTGTCTTTTTCTACATCAGATTAAATGTCTTCAACACTTTGATATACTGGTTTGTTATTTTTTGCTTAACAATAAAAGTTTGTGAGAAACATAATTCTTAAGCTAATATTGAGATAAATTAATTTTACATTTTTACTTATACGGAAGACTCATAGTCAAAGCTATTTGGTTGTTTTTTATTTGTAAACGTATGAAAAGATTCATAATATCGGTAATCTTTTATGTTTTTGTAATCTTCTTAACTTTTATTTCTCTATCAATTGAACTACAGGTGTGGGGGTTATTAGCTGTATCATATAGAGGGATGAAGGGCGAGCTCCTATGAGACACTCTTTTCACTAGATAGTAGAAAAGCTCCATTATGAAGAAGAGAGGTGAGAAGGGACATAACAAAGAGGAGAGCTTTTGTTGGTCTATGAATAATTAAAATCAGACAAGAGCTAATGTTATAGAGGTATGTAAGGTTTTTATTTGTCCGTGTATGAATAATTGGCGAAGAAGATAATGACAACGTCACGTCGATCCCATCCACTACCTTTTGTGCATCTTGTGCAATTTTGTTCTAACATTGTCAAAAAGTAGATCAACATATCGCCTCATGCATTATCACTGTAAGAATAAAATTTTTGTTTTTGATAGCTAGCTAGTGAAACCGCTTTTCGTATCCACCAATACATTAGCTCACATCTAAAAATAAAACACGATTTTGTAAGACGTAAAGCGAAGCTTTCAAAGAAATGAACCATTTTTGTGCTAGTTCGTAAGACCAAAGAGTGCTGAGGACAACAATCGCCTTTGGTTTGGTAGTTACAACGGCAAATTAAGGGGGGAAAAAACCAGGAGAGCAAACGATACTAGTAAGGAATCACATACATTGTTCACTATGAATACTTCAAATAAAGATGAGAAGTAAACCCCATTTCAATTTCGAAGAAAAGAACGTGTGCATGCGACACCTATTTCTGAGATGTTATACAGGAATAGAAGCTAGCTTAATTTTAAATATATATATATGGATTAGCAATCTTCAACACTAATAAATTGCATGCATTAATACAAACCAAAAGATTAAGAGGACATCATTACAATGGAAAGCTGTTGGGGCGGATGGATTACGTCCTGCAACATCCTTGGAAATTACCTCCTATTGTCGCTGGTTTCATCTCCGTTTGAAGTTCTGCATACATTTTCACAGAGGAATCTGCAAAGTTCTTCAGCTGACTAAGAAATCACTCCAGCTTGAACGAAAATGCTCAAAACCTTAAATAAAAATCTCTGTAGTTTCATAACTCAACAAGTTAACGGCTGAATCACTGTCATTCTCTGCTTTTGATATTGTTGGATCTGTAGTCTTTTACAGTCAATAACAATTAGCCTTTCATTCAGACGTTTATGATGACCAAATCATTTTATTGAGTTCAATCAGTTCGTTGTTCGTGAGTAGTTGTCCTTGTCTTCGATGAGGTAGAAGGTTTCAAACTAACCACAAACAGTTTTCCAGGGTTGTTTATCCAGGACGAACTGATACAGAAATTGCTGAGACTGAACCATTTTCTGCAGAAGAATGCTTCACCGTAAAGTTTAGTCCATATTAATCAACATTTGTTCTGAATAGAATAATTACAGGAGATGCATACCTTGGGCAACTACTGTCCTGGAATGGAGTCGAGGGAAAGCAACAGATTGATTAAACACGTTTGGAGAGTGAGTTGCAGAAGAATTAGGACTTCCAGCAGAAAGAGCCCTGTGATGATGTTTCTTGACATAGGGAAGCTTCAACCCCATTAATCTCCAACTCTGAAGTTGAAGAGCTTGCTGCAGATCAGCTTGCTCTTCTAGCTTCCTTCTCCATAACATGTCTGGCGTATTGTAAAGCATCCTTGCTCCTACATTTGAAGAGAGGACACAGACTTAGGACATAATCGAGTGACTTGGAAGTTCAGAAAGATTCGGTTTTGATTCTTTTTCGTTGCTTACCAAGCTGGAGATCAAAAGGATCTCTTGAATCAAGACCAGTTGGGGTACCGCAAGGAGAGAGGTGACCCCTATCCCCTTGTTGCTACTGTTGCTTTCTGAAAAAACACATCATCGCTGAAAGCTTAAGCAACAAGATTGAAGTTGACTAAGTATTTTCAGCAACAAAATCGCTTGAGAGAGGAGGGAGAGAAAACCATTTACGAAAGAGAAAAAAATGATTCGAGAGAGGAGGGAGAGAGAAGAGAGAATTATCTGAGAAAGGAGATTTATGAAAGATACAATATATTAGCAAATGAAAGCATTCTAACCGTTGGATCAAACGGACGAATGAAATAAATTTCGTGCTCGTCCATACCGTCGTCCTTAGTAAATATACTTAAAGAAATTTGTTGGTTCTCACTCATTACTCTATTCAGTAAAAACTAATTACTCTGCACCACTCATTTATCCAGGAGTGTATCTTTTCAGACATAAGTATGAATTTGCCGTCGATCCTTTCGAGTCATCCTATGTTATTATTTTCAACAAGATATATGGTCATGATCCTTTCTTGGTTCCCAAGGATATTTTGTTACCATAATGAATTAAGCCCATATTTCCTCTGATCCATAAGCGTCAAGCACGTAAAACATCTCCGGTTAAAGGAGCAAAATTTACCTCTCGCGGGGGTGACTCACCATTCCAAATGGACCAAGAGGTTCTCCTCAGGGTTGTCACCCGCTTTCTCGGCCTCCGTGACTTCTCCTCCGCTCGAAAGTACGCTCTTTTAGCACAACGCTCCTACCCAGCTCAACACGAGTTTGCTAAAGCCATCGCCGTGGCCGACGTTCTCCTTGCCTCAGGCAACCCTCTCAACAACGGACCCGAAGAGTGGTTCTCCATTCTCCAACTCAAGTCCTCGTCCCATTGCGGTTTCGAAACTCAGTTTGAAAATCTCTCGACCCTGTTAAACCCTGTTAGTAATCACCTCCCTTTTGCTCGAGATGCGTACCAGCTTGCTTGTGATGCATGGTCTGTGTTATCTTGCCCAGAAAACGGTGGTGAGTCACAATTGAAAGAAAAGATTGGTGCTTGTGAGCAAGAAAAGGGGACGTTTTGGACCGTGTGTCCATATTGTTACTACATGTACGAGTATGAGGAGGTTTACAAGGAGTGTGGTTTGAGGTGCCAGCACTGCCGGAAGGCTTTTCATGGGGTGACGGTGGCGCCGGAGGGGAGTATGATGGTTGAAGGGAAGGATGAGTACTATTTTGGATATGGATTTTCCCCCTTAACATCTGGTGTGGATGGTTCCTCCGGGGACAAGAAAAAGAGAGGCTTTGGTGATGGTGAATGTGGTAGTGGTTTCTTGGATGAGAATAAAGGAAATGACGGTGCATTTAAAGGTGGTGTGCTTAACGTGGTGGAAATTTCTGATGATAGTGAGGATAGTGAGTGTGATCCAATGGGAAGTAATAAAATTGAGAAGGACGATGGTGTGAGATTAGAAGAGGAGACCGTGGACAAGATGAGTGGAGTGAAAAGGAATATGAGAGTTGGTTGGGCAGGCAACGTTATACAGGGGAGAAGTAGAACTGATGTTAAGCCAAGGGTAATCAAGAATGTGAAGTTGATGGCGAGGCACACTAAAAAGAAAATGAATAAAGGAAAGAAGGTTGAAGTAATTGAATCTGGGGAATGGATGCAAATGAAAGGGGCAAGTGTAAATGCTGAAATTGGAGAACTAGCTCGAAGCACTGAGGGGAATAGTGGAAGTGGAAATGTAAATGGAAGTGGTAATGTTATTTGTGAAGGTGACTTGGAGTTCTTTCTGGGGGAGGATGATATCTATATTGGTCTAAAGAACACAGGTTGATGGTGAGCAGATGATGCTTTCTGGAATCTTTTAGGGCAGTTTTGACACTCTGACTTTAGCAATGGATCTTATAGTTAAGAATTAGCCATAGTTTCCGTCTACAGCTTTTCACATAATCAGCCATGGTTTCCGCGTACAGCTTTTGACATACTTCCTTTATCTCATTGGTATAACCAAATTACATAGACATGTTTAGGAGTTGGCTGTCTACTGCTATCATGCATGTGCATTAGCATGAAACTTCTAATAGCATTCTGGATTTTGTGGTGTCTATAGTTTTTCGTGTATTCTTGATAAAGTCTAAATCACTTTGTATTGGATCCTGTATCTTCTGTTGTTTCTTTAACCAAAGATCATTTCTAGATTAGTACAGCTTCACACTCTGTTTTGAGGTTATTTTGATGGATTTAACACATCATAAATTCTGCAAGGTTTAGAAGATCTTAATCATGAATCCTTTACTCATGTTTTTCATATAATTCAGTTTAATCAGAAAACTTTAGCCAGTGAGTCTGGTATAACACCAGCCAGCGCGTAGGGCTTTGCACAAGCTCTTAATCCTGACGTCTTTTGAATTGAATGTTCAGTCACCTTTGCATTACTTGGTAATTAAATCATTCTCAATAGTAAAGAACCTCACTTTCATGTTCCCTTTTTATGGGCATCACAATCTGCAAGATCAATGTTTATGTTTGGACCTTTCTATTATGAGAAATTAGTAAAAGGTCAATTTATACTCTAATCTTGCTCATTTCTAATAATTACTAATGTTATCACATATTGTATGATATCACATATATTACCAATGTTAGATAACACAGCTACTAGAAACATAGTTACACACTTAACCTCTCCTTTGTTTTTCATAGAATTTTTTTATTATAAGTATAGAACACAGTATTTAAGAGCTTTCTTTTCTTGGGAGTATTGAGGAAAACAATCTGCATTAAGTTTTGGGAATATTGTCTCTTATTAAAATCACAAACCGTCTGATACAGAATATCTTGGATTTAAGGGCAAAATCAATAGAAAATGTCTATTAAGATTCTGTCATTAAAATAGATTTGGTTTGTTATTCTGATCTTCTTTCTTCAATGAAAATAACATGTGCCCTCTCTATGCTCGTACAATGAACTTTTACAAGTCATCTTTAAAAAAGTAGACACTTTGGTTTTATTATATTCTTTGCATAGGCGTAAATATTGTTGACAGAAAACCATCAGTTTTTGAACTTTCCCTTTCTGTTTCTAGTGCTGATTACCAAGTGAAACCTGCCAAGTCGTTAACATTATCTCCATGGATACTCTGCAAGAGGTCGTTTCTTATGCTATCAAATCACCCCATTTCCTCTTATGTCTGTCTCTCTTTTCCTTTCACTCTCTGCATGCGTGATTCTCTTGTTATAGATGTAAACAGTTTGGTACTCATTTGTATAAAAACCAGCAGGTACGTGGCATGCGGCGTCTTGCAAGTTATTGTACTGGTGGAGGAAGTAGCTTATCATCAGGAAAAAGGGATTTCTGCAGCTCTGTTGGGATGTTAACGAACTATAAGAAGTCATCAACCAGAACAGTTTTCAAGGAAGAGACTCAAGCAATTGCCTCCGAGAAGCACAAGTTTTCTGAGAGGAACAGAAGAGTGCGAATCGCTAGCCAGTTTGCTGCCCTCCGTGCTATCCTTCCTAACTTGACAAAAGTACGTAAGTTCCATATATAATCTGCAACAATAGTTTTATAAGAGATTGTAAGCTTACTAGTTTAAGTTTTAAAATTATAGAAAAACCCACTGTCGTAAAATCGCAGAGCTCCAAAGATTTTATAAACACTTACTAGTTCCAAGTCACATATAAGCTAGTATGATAACATGTAGAACACTACATCCTGATTAAAAAAAGCAGAGGAACAAGGCATCAGTGCTTGCAGAGGCAATCAAGCAAGTAAGAGAGCTGGAGAAAGTTGTATCAGAATTGCGAGCATCGAGAGACAGTAGCAGGGACATGGAATGTGCATTTCCTGGTGGGAGAGATACGTTAAGAGTGGAAAACTCGGAGAAACACAGCAGGGACATGGTGAAGGTTATGTTCAACTGTAAGGACAAGAGGATGCTAATGTCCAACATAGGAAAAGCAGTGAATTCTGTTGGAGGGAAAGTGGTGAGAGCAGAAATGGCGACAGTAGGAGGGAGGACTGGCTGTGCTCTGAGAATACAAGGCATAAAAGGCAATCAAGAGATGATTATCCTAAGGTCTGCTTTGGCAGCTGTTACACAGAGAATATGACCAAAAACTAACAACAGACCTGAACAGTTCTCTCTGTAGCCCTGGATGGAAGCTTCGGTGGGGGGTGTTACTAAGTAAAGAAAGTGTAGAAGTGTATATGTGAAGTTTACTTCAGGATACACAAGAATGATCAGTCTAGGTTGAATTTAGCATGAGCTCGCTTTAACAAATTGAATAATTGCGGATACTGACAGATTTTACAGTTGGAGATTTATATGTCTTTGTTTATGTACATGAATTCTAGAGATCTATGCCTTTATGATCAAAATTTTAAACTGTGTATTTACGCATAATAATAGGGATTAATTAAAAAATTCAAACTTTGATCAGTTTTATAATCATAACCCGAAATTCAAAACATGGCAATTACACTTTCAATTTTAATCTGACTTGGCTGGATTAACTTTGTTAAAGTAATTTGTCACGTGTTTCAGAAATTTAACTATTAATACACGTCAAATACAAGTAATGAAGATTAATGAAATAGTGTCGATTAATCACGTAACTAAAATGATGTCCTTTCAAAAAAATGACACAATTTAATCCTTAAATCTATTTACAAAGTTCCGATGCCTTCACCCTTTGTTTTTAGTTTGTTTCCTTCATTTTTTTTTTGTTCTCCCGATGATTTCACCATTCATTTTCAATTTGTTATCCCAACATCCTTAATCATTAATTTTCAGCTTGTTCTCTCGATGCGTTCATCCTTTTTTGCAATGCATGAAAATGAAGTCAGCCACCAAAGGGTGAGAGTATCAAAGAACGAACTGAAAACGAAGAGCTTGCTGATGTGTTGCAATACGATAGTAGCTTAGAGCATCGAAAGAACAAACTGAAAAATGAAGAGAAGTCAAAAAAGAAAAATGAGGGCATTAGCACTGCGTAAATTGATTTAAGAATTAAATCACATCATTTTTTTGAAACGATGTTTCAATTATGTGATTAAACAATGTCGTTCATTACTTGTATACTTTAGAAAAAAATTAAGTATTTTCATGAAAGGCTTCTTAAATTAGTGACTTTGACAAAATGTTTATGATAGGAGGGTCCATTTAAATACTTAGAATTTTTATATCGACTTTACTGTTGCTATTATATTCCAAGAAAATGAAGCCGGGATGTTCATAGCTTCACATGACTGAGCTTTGTGCGATGCAACGTAAATGAGTTCTTATTAATGCTGTTGACATTTTGGTGAGGAACAAATTAGAACAGCTCAATCAAAACTTACTCTTTTTTTTTTTTTACATCAATAACAATAATTCAGTTCATGATCATCAAGTTGGATTTAGATGAGATGAAGTAATTGTATAAGCATTAATTCTACAGTTGATTATGGCATTTACATTGTTTGCTGCTTTGTCTGGTTCAATAATACCACTTAATCCAAGTGAGTTTTACGGTCCTATTGGACCACAAACTTCACAAGCTCAAGCTTAGATTCTCTCTAAATGCCTTCGAAATCTAGCTTAAACCCTGCAACAAAAACCACCCAAGTCATTGCCTTTCTCTGGTAGATTGCCTGTCTTAAGCTTTCTTTCAAAGGGTGAATTTCACTAACAGGTCAAGTTGAGAAGGTGAACTAACAAGTTCTTTTCTTAACTGCTCCACCTACATCTCATCAAACACAAGAAGGGAAGAACTCTGTATAAATACCTGTCAATCAGCTGATTTACACGCAAGTCACAAGCATATCTTACCTGAATTTGCATAAGCTAGCATTTTCCATTATCACTATAATGCCTTCCTTGAAGTTCTGTTTCGTGTCATCTCTGATTTTAGCATTATGGTCGTCAGGCATCAACATAAGCATAGCAGCTCGACAACTTCTGGACACCAACGCAGCCCCACCACCAGCATTGCCACTGCCTTCAGCTCCACCGCTGCCTAAGACGACCTTGCCACCCTTGCAGTCAATTCCACTGCCAACCCTCCCAACTCAGCCTTCTCTGCCAAAGATTGCACAGCCATCATTGCCTTCAAATCCATTGCCAACACAGCCAACTCAACCAATTCCACCACAGACACCACTTCCCCCATTGCCGTCACTGCCAACCCAACCAACTCTTCCAAAGACCACATTGCCTCCATTGCCTTCAAGTCCATTACCAACACAGCCAACTACACCAAAGACAACACTGCCTCCATTGCCTTCTCTGCCAACTCAACCAGCCCTGCCTAAGACCACATTACCTCCATTGCCATCAATTCCACTACCTACGCAGCCAACTCAGCCTAGTCTGCCAAAGCCTACACTGCCACCTCTGTCAAATCCAAGCTTGCCTACATTACCCACTGCCCCACAAGTAGTTATACCACCAAGACCAATCCCCACTATTCCTATTATACCTTCAATTCCAACTATTCCAACAACAATCCCCGCTATCCCCTTCCTATCCCCACCACCATCAAATTAAGTTATTAATTCCCCTACCCTATGTCAAAACATTATCAAGTCTGCTAGCTTACCCCATGGTGGTTCTAGATCAGGATCACCTGCGATATGCACTTATTTGAGTTGTAAATGTGTGAAATTTGCATTCTTTTTCCCAGTCATTCCAATACTATAGTTGTTTCTGATATAGCTGATTGTATTCTTCTGGCTGTTATATATTCTTGATTTCATACTATGATTACATATATTCAAATAAATATAAGTAATGTCAATGCTAGCAGATAGCTCAAACACAGGGAAAAATTAAACTTGGAAATAAAGGAAAAGATGGCATAAAAGTAAACTATGGGTGCGTCCTTCATTCCAACTACATGAAAAGTAGAGAAATACAGCTCTTATGATATTCACAAACATCAAGATTATTGAATAAAATGATTTTGAAGAATTCAATCATTTATTTCTTGACAACACTAACTACTATAAAGATTTTGACCCAAAATAACCTCTCTGTATGTTTTTACATGTTCTGGCACCAGATTCCGTAGTGAAAATTTTAAATAGGAACATGTCTGCTCAAAACAAGAAGATTTTAAAATGACCTTCACAAGATGCTCTCTCTGAACGAGGACCAGCAGTCAATGTACCAGAATATTTAGAGACATGGGAACCATCAGGATACCCTACGCCACTTTTTCAACCATGCTGAAGCCATGATAAGGATAGAACATGTGACTTTTTCATCTGGAAAAGATAGCTGCAGCCCGCGTACACAATTGTTTCCAAACAGAGCTAAAAAGTGCTACTTGGCAACTGTATACTGATGTGTACATAAGTTCTATGTCCCATCTTTCTTATCGCTTATAGAAAATCAATTCCCTGCTACAATTTGTTTTGATAGCATCCTCCAGGATTTTAGCCTGGTCAAAGTCAACTGTAAAGGAAACCATAACAATACCATCTTTACCAGTCTCGTAGTCCTGTCTGATGTCCTCAGCTTTAAATGATTGCAGCTGTGGAAACCAAGAACCATATAAAAAAAACCTAATCATTGCCGTGAAAGATTACAAGGTTATCAATTTCAATGTTGCAACATCATGAGGTGGCAACACGACGGTGCTTAGATGGAGAAACTTAAATGATGCAGCTTATCCTCATTGATATTGTAAAGTTAAAGACCAGCAATGTCCAAATTGTTTAGAGCTTTTCTGAGGCTAAGTTAGGGGTGCATCAAGTTAAAGTAAAAGCTTTCACTAGAGACTCAACTATTTAATTCCAATTCCAGATAAAAGACTTATAAGTTTGCATATGCCACATGACAGAATTTAGGATGGGCAAAACATAATTCCAAGGCATAATTTCCCCGTGAAATTTGGAGGACAAATGATTTATGAAAGTTGTAACAAGCCAAAGGATAGGCAAGAATAAAGGTAAGAAGATTAATAGCTCATGTAAAAACATCATTTTCCCCTATGTTTTATTTTCTTATTTATTCTTTTTGTTGTACTTTGCCACAGCAATTATCTTTACTTCAGGAAAAAAGAAATCCACATGGACTATAACTTAGATCACCTGATGATGCAGAATTCCAATAAGATCAAAGGGAACCTCCACACCCATGGGAACCTACCAAAAGCAAATGGAATGGCCAATAAGAACATTAAGAGCTAGGAAGGCCATAAAATGATATTATCTCAAGTCTCAATTAAGCACAAAGGCACGCATGATTGTCTAAACAAAGAATATAAATAAACCACCTTAGATTTCACAAGACATGTCGGGGAATTTCTCAAGCATTCAGATGCCACACCTCCGTAGGCCCTCACCAGTCCTCCAGTGCCTAGTTTGATCCCACCGAAATACCTACGAAAACCAATCACATAAACTCAATACATATGAAAAACAGATTAAAGACAAGGAGTTTCGATGAATTTCACAGCCAATAAAAACATCAACCACCACATTATCACATGCAAACTTCAGGACACCCAAATTCTTTTACCAAATAACATGAAAAGAAAAAGTTGTCGAAATTCATTATGCACCTGATGACAACGACCATAACTCTATCAATCCCAGAAGAAACAATAGCGGAATGTATCGGTTTCCCTGCAACGCCTGAAGGTTCACCATCATCATTAGACCTGTATTGATCCCCAACCTATTGTTACAAAAAATCAATACCAAAACCCACTTAAACGAGATACAAAACCCATAAAGAACGATCAAAACGAAGCCAAGAAAAATGAAAAGAATTTTAAAGAAAAAAACGAACCTTATAAGCCCAGCAGTTGTGGGTAGCACGCGGATCCTTGACCTATCCAACCAACAAACAAGATAACCAATGATAAATGGATGGTGGGTTTTTTAAAATGATGGAATCAACAAAATGGGTTACATGAGAAAGGAAGGAGAACGTGGATTGTTCGTTGAAGACATGGCCAATGATTATGATGAATTTGCTCTTTTTAATTTCTCTTTCGAAAGTGACTCTCTCTTTTATAGTGGTGTATTCACCTGCTGATGCTGCTCTGGAGACCACAGTTCTTGTCTTCAAGATAACAGAGGAAATTGCCGACAAGAAAGTAACACTGAGATTGGCAATGGAGATTACCAAGGAAGAGCAAAGAAGCAGCTGCGATCACCATGCGAGCGTTAAGAGAGAATATGAGGGAGTCCAAAACAACTAGAAGATGACAGAGGGAGAGTGTTGTTTTCAGAAACACTTTTATGTATTTCCAGGCAAAATCAAAAAGAGGAGACGTAGGCTTATGTTCGGCTTGGCTTGGATGAAAACAAAGTGAAAGCTGGTTTAAATTAAATGAAAACGTCGACGTTTTGTTGTGGGACAGAATAGGGCCAGGGTATGTGGGACAGAAGATCTGATGCCGTAAAGGAGTTCCAGTTGGACCTAATTCGGTTCATTTTGAAATTAATAAAGTTAATTTAAATTAACCATATTATTAAGAGTTTGAGTTCGTTAGATTTAGGGATGAGTTTGTGTGGCTTATAAGGTGCATGTCTCAATTGGCAGGTGAAATTGGATTGACAAGCATAAGAACAAACACAAATTCAGTAATAAGCCATAGTGTTTAAATGGTGAGTAATTAGAAGCAAACACCAAACGTTTCACATAAAAAGAAAGAACATATACCAAAAACGAATTATTGGCAATTCCTAATCATGTTTAAATACCTCAATTGTGAAACATTTTTTTTGGAAATTTTAAAAGAAATAGATTACCAAAGCTGAAAACTATACAATCCTGTTACAAGGATAAGAACAAAAATACGAAGTCAACACTAATCTACTATTAACATACATCCAATCACCACAATTCACCCACTAAAGTATCCAATTCACTCTAAGTTCTTGGCTAATTGTGTCTATTCTTCCTTTTGCTATGAATATCTCTCTTATCAGATAGATGATTGTAGCAGTAAACTCATTGGTATGCAACTCCACTTCCTGATAAAGTCGTCGGTTCCTCTCTTGCCAAATGTAGTATATCACCATTTGAAATGAAGTTCGAATGATAAGGTCATGTCTCAACCCAGGTTTGGAAAATTGCATGACATCACTCAATACCTTCGACCATTCAAAAGAAATATTCTGCAACCTTAATAACTAGCATATTCTGCTCCACATCACTTTAGTGTAATGACATAGAAAAAACAAGTGATTACGACACTCGTTTTCCTGTTTACACAATACACAAATGGGATCATACCTGCCAAACCATTGGTCTTTTGTGCTCAACTAATCTTTAATAGCCAACTACAAGAAAATAGCAACTTTCGGGCTAAGAACCTGACTCCATACCAGATCAGCGCAAGGTACTCCAACATGTAGCCCCCTCACTATTCTATGTGCTGATTTAGTCTTAAACTCTCCTCCATTATTTGCCATCCATTGCCACTTATCCTATTGATTACAAAGTTGTACTCCTCCCACATAACGGTCAAGGAAATGACCATACTGACCTACTACCAGCCGTGTCCTCTCACTGCTTAGCCATGCAATCGTAGCTAGCTTAGGGATGCAATTTCTCAACACAATTAAATCAATCTGAAACCATAAAGGACTAGAGTCATGCCAATTATCAAACCAAAAATTCATGTCCTCACCATTCCCCACCCTACTTTTAATGAAAGGATAGATCAAGTCTCATAGTTGCAACAAACTTTTAAAAATCCAAGAGTGGTCATACCTCAATTGAAGTTGCCAAAAGCTATGCCCCCGAAGGCTATAAATTTGCACCCACTTGACCCACACTGCTTCTTAATCCACGAATAACCTCCAAATTATCTTCATAAGTAAAACTCTTTGCATTTGTTTGATCTAAATGATTCCTGAACCCCCTTGTTTTTTAGGGACAACAATATCACTCCATTTAACTTTTGCTCCTCGGCAAGTATCATGCTTCCCAGTCTATAAGAAGGATCTTACAATTCTCTCCATGTCCTTGATTAACCTTTTAGGAATTACCATATGAGCAGCCCAATGTACTTGCATACTATTTAATACTGAAACAATTAGAGTAATTCAAGCAGTTAGAGATAAAAACCGATTTTGCCAAGCATTGATTCTAGCTTTCAGCTTATCCAACAAGGGTACAAATTCAGAATATTTAGGCTTGCCTGGGGTGATTGGTACTCCCAAATACCTGAACGGCGCTTGTTGGATCGGCAACCCCACCAAACTAGTAATCCACTCTGGATTCCAAATATTAGAGGACACAAAAATTCCACTTTTCTGAGTATTCATCTTCAACCCAGACCATTGAGCAAACACATGTAGTAAATTCGACATCATTGATAACACATGAGGATTAGCTTTGCACAATAATATCACGTCATCCGCATATAACAAGTGGGATAATTGCAATTCTCTACAACGATAATGATATTGAAATAATCGATTGCAACTTACCAAACGAGTCAAGAGTTTTGAGAGACCTTCCATGGCCAAAGTGAAGAGATACGGTGATAGGGGATTTGCCTGTCGAATCCCTTTGGTGACAGGAAAAGGTGTCGTCAGAATCCCATTGATGAGGACACTCATGGATGTAGTTTGGATACGTTGAAGTATCCATTGACAAAACCATGAAGGCAGTCCAATCCCTTCCAAACAATTCCTTAGATAGTCCCAACTAATCATATCAAACACCTTATAAAGATCTATGTTGAGTGCACAACTGTTATTTTTCTTTCCAGACTGGTATTCTCCTATCAGCTCTTGCAGCAGTAAAATGTTGTCCCTTATACTCCTTGAAGGAAGGAAAGCCCCTTGGGCTGTACTAACCTCCTCGACCAAAACTTCCTTCAACCTTTCAGCAAGAATTGAAGCTATGATCTTATACACTGTGTTGCAACACGAGATAGGACGACAATCTGTTATCCTTTCAGGTCGCTCCTTTTTGGGAATCAAACACAAATAAGTATGGTTTAGCTCCTTCAACAACTTTCTAGATGAAAAAAATTCAAGTACCACATCAATTAATAATTGTCCTATAATATTCCAAGTTTTCTGAAAAAACCTAGCTGAATAACCATCAGGTCCAGGAACTTTTGAGCTATGTAAACGAAACAAAACCTTTTTTACATGTTGGACTGACACCGGAGCAATTAACATCTCCACTTGATCTTAACTTGGAGAAAAGGTCACTACATCTTTTACTCCAAAACCATTTCTTGCACTGATATAATTTCCCATCAAATCAGAAAAATAGCCTCTGATAGGCCCAGTAAGAGCCTGAGAACCTGGTGAATGTTGTCGCCTGCAACCAAATATAAAAAGAAACCAACTTCCTGCAACACAAATTAATGTAGAAGTAGAAAGTAGGGATCGTTCCCACGAGGAATTCAGACGTTAGTAATTACGCAATAAAAAGGGGGTTTTGTAATTGTGAATTAAACAGAATTTAATTAGAAATTGAAATTAAAAAAATAATCGAAAACAAAATAATGAGAATTTAACAATCAATAGAAATAAATCTTGGTTTTCGATCTCCTTCGTTATTGAACTTACGTTGATCATTGACACTAAAAATAACCAATTTAACAGTTCAGCATTCGTCATGGTAAATTTCTTTACCTATGTTCTCTTATGTTTAGTTAACCAAAATATGTATTTGAATTAACCCTTATTAATTAACAACCTGGATACGATCTCAGAT